>JARHVA010007670.1:410000-629766 GCA_037957365.1 Torreya grandis
GTTTGGAGGCCATCAAATTGTTTCTAGCATATGAAAGATTTAAAGGGTTTAAATTATACTAGATGGATGTCAAATATACCTTTTTTAATGGGAATTTGTAAGAGGAAGTGTACATATAAAAACCTAAGGGGTTCTCACTATCAAATGATAAGGACTATGTTTGTAGATTCAAAAAATCTCTTTATGGTCTAAAGTAAGCTCTTAGAGCTTGGTTTGTTAGGTTAGACAAGTATCTATTGGATCAAGGATTCAAAAGAGGAGTTGTAAATAGTAATCTATACATAAATTTAGAATATGGCCATCAGTTGATAGTAGTTGTCTACATAGATGACATCATCTTTGGTGGAAACAATGAGAACATGACCAAGGGCTTTGCAGAGGTGATGAAGAAAGAGTTTGAGATGTCTATGCTAGGAGAACTATCATTCTTTCTTAGGTTGTAAATCACTCAATCTAAAAAATGTATATTCATTTCACAAGCCAAGTATATAAGAGAGATGTTGAAGAAGTTTGAGATGGAAGATTGCAAGGTAGTTAGTACACCTATGATCACAGGGTGTAATTTGAGTAAGGAAGATGAGTCTCCAAAGATCAATCAAATATCATATAGGTCAATGATTAGAATTTTTCTATACACCACTACTTCTATACCTAACATCATGCAAGTAGTAGGTCTTGTGGGAAGGTTTCAATTAGATCTAAAAGAAAATTATCTACAATCAATCAGAAGGATACTCAAGTATTTCAAGGGGACTATGGATTATGGGTTGTGGTATCCAAAGAGAAAGGATCTCAATTTGATAGCCTATATGGATACATACTAGGCAATAATTATAGATGATATAAAAAGTACCAATGAAGGAGCCTTATTTTTAGGTGGGCACCTAGTTTCATGTATAACCAAGAAGAAACTATCAGTAGCATTATCCACTTGTGAGGTTGAGTACACTACAGTAGATTCATGTTACACTCAAGTCCTATGGATGAGATAGACCCTAAAATACTACAAGGTGGAGTATGATGGTCTTCTCCCTATCTATTATGATAATACAAGTGTTATAAGAATCTCAAAGAATTTTTTCATGCACTAAATAACTAAGAAAATTCCCATAAAGTATCATTTTCTAAGATAATAGGGAAGTGAATAAAGTTTCAAACTTTAATATGTTTCTATACAAGATTAGATTATAGACAGTTTGACCAAACCACTTCCAAAGATAACATTTGAACACCTAAGATAGAAATTAGGTGTAATTCATGCCCCTAGAAATCACCAAATAATCCAAGTACTTAGAAGAGCTAATTAGGTTCATTATCTCAAAGAACGGGTGAGTTTTTCCAAGAAGGTATGCATGGAAATAAGGGGTGAATGTTTTTATTATGTCTCATAAACTCATAGTCCTATGTGTTGATTATTTTGGTTGCAAAGAATGTGATCCAAGGAGTTGTAGAAGTGGGAAAAAGAACATAATGGGGAGATAAAATATGATCAATTTGGAGTGTTTTTTTTCATCAATGACAAAGGGGGAGATCATTAATCATTGTTCCTATTTTTGAGGTTTAGCATTGATGTTGTCATTAATGTCAAAGGTTATTGATAAAGTCTTCATGAGGTCATTAAAGAGTGTAACTATGAGACATAATATTGTTCAATGTTGTAGTGATTCTGAGAGTGTAAAATACTATTACTATATGTTCTTATGACTGCATGAGTGATGTGAATGTCAGCATGGAAGGTCCTTGTTGTCAATGTTTTAAGTTCTTAATCCTAGTATTATCTTGAGAAGGTATGTTCATAAGATTCTTAGTCTTGTGCATGAATTAGAATGATGGATTGGTGAGATGAATGTACACATTAATGAGTGGTTTTATGAGGTTTCTTGAGCATTTATATGAGGCATTTGAGAACTCCTATGAGTTTTAGGGTAGGCATCATGATCTATTATCAATGAATATTAAGGATGTATGATATTTTTTATGTATGAGCTTGCTTGATTATATGAGAGTGGTGTAGATTTCATGAAAAGAGACATGAAGGTTAGTTTTAAGGCCTAATGTGGTTTGCAAGTCATGGTCTAAGCAAGCAAAAAGAGAGAGTGTGACTTAATGGGGTATCAAGATCCATTTTCAAGGATAGTGTGAATATTTGAGCATTAAAAAAGGTGATTAAAGTTTTTTTAAGCATGTAAATGAAGTTTGAGGTCAAATTTTTAAGGATAAGGCATGAAAATGTGTTTTGAGGTCTCTCAAGTGCACATAATGAAGGGTTCTCTACCTGAGAATTTTTTTCTTGTGCTTGTTAGCTCATCAAACCTCTACATGGTAACTTAAGCTATTAATGGTAGATGATAAAGGGTCCTATATAAAAATTATAGGAATTTGTTTTTGTATTGAGGAGTTATTATTTATGAATGATTATTAAGAATGGAAACAAATTTATACCCTCTTAGAACCCTAATAAAGACCCAATGTTAAAGATGTTAATAAAAAGCACCCAAAATGGATTGGTATGATTAGGTAAGTTATTGGAGGTTGTATTAAACTCTCCCAAATGCCTCTAATTGTTTTTTAGTTGTCAGGTGTGTGAGTGGACCCTACAAAAAAGTGATAATTTCTTGGAGATTTGCTATAGTAGTCAAAGTTGACCAAGTCAAAATATAAAAATAGATGGATGATGAATCTTGTGACTTATATTTCATGTCCATGAATTTTTATTGATATAATATACCCCTCAAGTATTATAAACTATTAATCCAAGTTATCTAGTCTCTAAAAGGCCTAATGGTAGAAACAGTGAAAAACTCAGGTAGCAGTGAGAAGAAGATTAGGGATGTGTTGCCATGATAGAGTGATGAAACCAAATACATTAAGATGTTTTTTGGGATTTTTATTTGATATTAATTCTTGTTATAAATCTTATAATACAATTATAGTGGTGAAAATGATAAATCCAAAATGGCTTGTCTGACTTTGTAAGGTTTGTGTGTAGTGAGGTCAATAAATTGGTCTGTAAGACCAATAGTTATCACTAGACCATATTATATTTTTATTTTAAGATGATATATATATATATATATATATATATATATATATATATATATATATTTATATATTATTGTTATAAATCTTATAATTCAATTATAGTGGTGAAAATGATAAAGCCAAAATGGCTTGTCTGACTTTTTTTAAGGTTTGTGTGTAGTGAGGTCAACAAATTGGTCTATAAGACCAATAGTTATCACTAGACCATATTATATTTTTATTTTAAGATGATATATACACATACATACATATATATATATATATATATATATATATATATATATATATATATATATGTATGTATGTATGTATGTATGTATGTATGTATGTATGTATGTATGTATGTATATATATATATATATATATATATAAATATATATATACTTGTTATAAATATTATAATTCAATTATAGTGGTGAAAATGATAAAGCCAAAATGGCTTCTCTGACTTTGTAAGGTTTGTGTGTAGTGAGGTCAACAAATTGGTCTGTAAGACCAATAGTTATCACTAGACCATATTATATTTTTATTTTAAGATGATATATATATATATATATATATATATATATATATATATATATATATATATATATATATATATATATATATATATATTCTTGTTATAAATCTTATAATTCAATTATAGTGGTGAAAATGATAAATCCAAAATGGCTTGTCTGAATTTGTAAGATTTGTGTGTAGTGAGGTCAACAAATTGGTCTGTAAGACCAATAGTTATCACTAGACCATATTATATTTTTATTTTAAGATGATATATATATATATATATATATATATATATATATATTATAGGTTATTTTTCATGCATAATAATCTATTTAAAATTTCTATACATGTGTTGGAAGTCTAAGTCATCATGACTGGTCTTTGAGGAAAACTCGCAGTTTTGAGTGAGTAAGTTTCAGGAATGGTTTTGAGTCTTTTTACCTTATGTGATGAATTATAATGAACTTGGTGAATTTTTTTGTCTTGTATGTTCTTTTTATGTGATTTATTTTCATTTTTATCTATGTAAACAATGTATTATCTTTATTTGTTCAAGACAGACCTTTCTATTTCTGTGAAGGCCTAATGTAAATAATATTAATGGTGTGCTTCAAGTGATGGTTGGAGATAAAAAGTGTCACGGACCTAACATGATATTATTGGGGATATATTTTAGTGGTATATTAATTATTTATATTGTGTTTAGAGTTTAAAAAGTGTCCCAAGGAGATCAAAGGGTAATGTGTACTAATGAAGGCCTAATTGAATTAAGTCTCTTTACGGCCTAAAGAAGGATTTGGTCTATTTGAGATATGACCAACATAATGTAATGATTTATTCATATTTTTGACATGTCTTAAGGCTGATTTTGTGGAAAATTTTATTTTTCAAGTGTGTATGGCCAACCAAGAGATGTGTGAGCTAGAGGATTGTATAAGAAAAAGGCATAATAGGCATAATTGTCTAGTTAAGATAGATTGACAGAGCAAAAAAAGGATATAGCATATTGAAGAGATAAAGGAGGTCTTTTATACCATCATATGCGTGTATATAAACTATCATGAAGATATAATGGTGGTATTATATCTTAATATCAAGGTTATATGGCCTAATCTGTCTTGAAGAGACCTAGTTGAGCGAAGAAGCCTAAAAGGTAGTTTGAGAGGGATAGAAGAGTGAGAAGAGATAAATAAGGTGATTTTCATATGTTATGTGAGAAATAATGTTTTTTAATTATTATAAAAGGTTTCAAGTGGATTATTTGGTTCTTGGTCATCTAGGGGTTAGTTCTTCCTTTTAAGTTGGTACTTGTTAAACCTTAGTTGAGTGGGTGCTTGACTAGTTGGGGTTGGTACTCCATATGGAGTCAGTGATTCACTAAATATTGGTTTTTGTATTATAATAATATAGTCCATTTATAAATATTATTGGGTTTTCTTCCCCTTGAGGGTTTCCCACATATGTAATGTGTTTTATGATCTTGTATGGTTGAATATGCTTTACTAGATGTTCATGTTTGTATGAATGGTTCATGTATGCATAAATGGAATTGAATGATTATTTTTTAGACACTAATTCAACCCCAACCTCTCAGTGATTTTTCTTCTAATAGGTTTAAGTGATTTTATAATATGGAGGTGAATGTGGAGTTAGAATAACCAACTAAGTTGATTGGCTTACTATCAAAGGAGTCACTTACACTAGTTGGTCATATAAAGGAGTAATTACTTACACTGGTAGGCTAGTATAAATAGGATAAGTAATTTCTTACATTTTTTGGATAGTAGACATAGTAGGAGGGGTTATAGAAATTATGTCCCCTATGGAAATTGGTATTTCTTGATCCATTGGTTATGTTGTCAGTACTTGGGTGCTGGTTGAATCCCTTCTTGCCTTTTTATTTTGTTTCCACTTGTGCAAGATAATTGATCCCACTGCATGATGTGATTTATCTCTATTTCTAGAAAATTCTACTATTGATAACACTATACCCTTATCCTTTACTTATCTTAACCTATCTATGATATTTAGGGTCTCTTTGGTTATTTTAACCCACTTGTTCCTTAACTAGTTCAATGTTCTATTTATAACTAGGGTGGTTCTATCTAATAAGGAGAAGGATTCAAGTGTTGGCCACCTGACTTAAGGAAGAGGTTGAAGGTAGATTTGATTATCATAATATACCCTATCCATTGGTTATTTCTCATCTTTCTAATCTTTTAGAACTGGTGCCATATCATAAGTCTTAATTTGCTCCAGGGTCATTCTTAAATAATCTTTCAACCTAATCTCTTTTTCATCCTGTATATCCTCCCAATAATATTCATAAAAGGGAATTTGGGAATATGAGGAACTCACTATACTAGTAACATAACCAATCACATATATAAGGTCCTAGCATCGATATCTCTCAAGGTCATTTGGGTCATCATTACATCAATACATTTAGCCTTAGATAGAGAAAGACAAGTGTATCTCCTTATATTGATAAGGAAGTGTATCCCTATTTTTTGCCTACTTGATAAGAATTTATGGGTTTCCACTAATTGTCTCACAAGTTTTATTAAGGCCCATTTGTCACTTCATATCTAATAAGGTTGTAAGGACATCAAATAAAACCACCTACTCTAACATAATAATATGTGGGGATATAGATAAATTATGATCCCTAATTTGTTATTTCTATTGTTGTGGCATGAAAAAATCTTGTCCTTCCTAGTTATTTTTCAAACATGATTATGATGTAGTAGATAAAAGCATCATTGACTCTTTTGAATTGTTGTTTATTTCCCTCTAAAGTGAGATTAGGGTAGTAGTTAAAAACTTTATTGATGTGATCTGACACTATGTTTGATCCTAGGAATTCCCTCTCTTTTAATAAAATATAGACAAGGTAGGAGGTCATATAAAAATTGCCTATAGTTTAAACCTTCATCAACTATTTGTGAATGGATTCATTGATCAATTGGACCTAGTGAATGTATTGTTTATTTTGATGAAATACCTAGATATACTAGTACATCAAATCTTGATAATTTTTTGCATTTGGGCTCCCTGTAACTTTGTGTAAGAGTATAATGATATCTCCTACCTCATCTTTGAAGTCTATCCTATCCAGGGTCTTAAGCATTCTTGTGGCTGAAGATTTAGGGGTTTTTAACCACTATTTGTTTAAAACCTATAAAAAGGCTAAGTTATTATCCTTATATAACTTTTTAGAGGAATCAAGGGTAATGTCTATATAGGTTTTTAATTTTGGGATCAAGAACAAAATATCAATGAAATTTGGATCAAGATTTAGAATCTTCTCCCCTTTATCATTCACTACTTCTCTCCTCCCAGCATCATAATTTTTAGTCATGGTGAGCATAAGCTTGGGGCTTTGTAATGAGAGTGGGAAGGCTATAGACTAAGGTAAAATAATATCATAAATGATTTGAATCTAATCATTCTTGACTTCTACATTGACTCTGGTCTAAAAGTCTGCTAAATCTATGTGATTTAGATTTTTGTCAATTATCTCATTAATTTTTGAATCTAGGATGGATGAGACACCAGTTCCATTTGACTTAAACTTCATCTATTTTCCATAAATGTGTATTAGGAAAATAGGTGTGGGAAACCAACTATAGAGTTGGTTGGGATTTTGGATTGTAATTATAGGTTATTTTTCTACTTTGAACTTGGTGGGGTTTAGTTATGCTTTTGTAGGGTTTATCTCCTTCAGGAATATAGTGTGAAATAGTAGCTATAAAGTATGAAAAAATGACCCAACATGGTTTTAAATTATAATTGCACTTGTAAAGTCCAACTAAATAACCATAAAGGTTGTAGTTTATAATTTCATGTTAGATCTCCAATGGGAACTCAAGGTATGAAAGGAAAGGGAATCTCCACCTATATTTAAATGGGGGTTTCATATGTTTTTTGAAATTAAAATCTTTGTGGGGTTTTGTTCTGAGAAGGTAGGAGGTATTTCCACCTTGTAATTGCATAGGTATTTTTTAGGAATATTTCTAATTATAATAGGATCAATGAAAACCCTAGATTTTTAGAAAAACCTAAAGTAATCATAATAATCTAGACATATTTAATAGGAAAATTTTAACATATGAATGCAAAATTGGAAATTTTATGAAAAAATGATGATATTTTAATGATTATAAGAAAACCCTAAATTTTGGCAATAAAAAACCTAATTTGCTACTAAAAATAACAATGGAGGAAACTACAAGGAAAAACATGTGACCTAGGAGAATATTGTGGATGCATGCAAGTTGGCAATAGGGGTTGTCTTGGAAGTGGCATCACTTAGCTTCATGCTCTAGTTCATAAAATTTATTGGAGGAGCTTTAGTTCTAGTTTGAAATATTGAAAATGACTCAAAAAACCTAATTATATACCAAAACATGCAATTAATGCTAAGCATGCCAATTAATGATGGTAGATGGGAAAATGGTAGGAAAGTGGGTCATTGAAATCACTTTAAAATTTTGTAACTTATAAATTTATAAAGTGTTTCCCATTTTCTTATTTTTGCTAATGGGTTTTAGAGGTATGAATTACTTTGTATATGGGTAGCGAGATCTTGATTACACTTTATAACTTTGTAAATTTGTAAAGTGTAGAGACAATTTTGATTCCCATTCAGTCATGGTGAAAGGAGGGAAGTGGAGTTTGAATTTCACTTTGTAACTTTGAAAATTTGTATATTATATGTGAGTTATAATTCATACTAGGTATTAATGAATATTAAAAAGTAGAGTTTTAATTATGATTTTGCAACTTTGCAAATTTTCAAATTGTAATGCGAGTTATGATTCCCACTAGTTATTAGTTAAGTGGAAAATCAGAGGTTTGGGTGCACTTTGCAACTTTTGCAAAGTTACATATTGCACAGAAATCTCTAAGTTCCACTTGGTTCTTGGAAAAAGGTTTTTAGTACATTTTAAAGCTTTTCTTAAAAATAATTATGGGTCTCCTTTAAGGTATGAGGTGTTTTGAGGTTTTTGGCACAAAAATATCAATATTTTTGAGGATCATTGTGGGGTGATTATCTACTAATCAATTTCATCCCAATAGCATTCTATTTCAATGGGCATGGAGTCATCTAAAGTTTATCACGTAATACATAGAGAATAAAAATAATTGGTAATTGCCTAAAACAAGAAACAAAATAGGGAAAACAAAATAAAAATAAACTAGGGAAGCAAAACTCTTAATGAGTTACAAAGTGTGAAAAAACACTTATTTATGGGAAACAAACTAAATCTAATATATAAATATTTTTGGAAATCATTCCAATCTTAGAAGCAAGCTTTGATGTATATCCCATTGACTTATATGGGTAGATCTAATCCATCAAGCCTAGACAACTAGAATGTATTGGTTCCTTTACATTGAGTTATGATGTATGGACCATTCCATATTGCATCAAACTTTGTATGCTTGCCTAGCTTGGCCCTTTCAACATCCCATTTTAAAACCATGTCTCCTCAATTAAATATCCTATCAAATGATTTATTTTCAAAATTTCTATTTACTTTAGCCTAATTTATTTCTATAACTTGCATTGACTAGTTCATAACCTTCTTTCATCTCCATGAGCTTTGCCAATCATATGGTAATTTCATCATCTTCAATTAATTTCAGTTGATGAATGAGTTCCAAAGATGGTAACTATATTGGCAGTGGAATTCTATCTTCCCTTCTATATACTAACATGAATGGATAATATCTAATGGATCTTTTATGAGTGATCCTGTCAACCCAAAGTGTTGACTTTAACTTAGTGTGTCAAGTCATTTGGTTATCCTTCATTATCTTTTTAATAATACTTATGAAATTTTTGTTGGTAGATTTGAATAATACATTCCCTTATAGGTAATAATTGGATGAAGTCTTAAACTATAAATTATGTTTCACTACCCATTCACTCACTTGAGTGCCCACAAAAGCTTTAGCATTGTCCAAGATAATGGTGTAAGGAACACCAAATCTAGTGATGATGTTATACATGAATTCCAAGATTGATGATTTTGTGGCATCTCTAAATACAACCACTTTGGTCCATTTTTTGAAATAATTAGTCACTATAAGGACCCATTTGTGTTTGTCACTTGATGGAAAATTTATCATGCCAATAAAATCCAATCCCCACTGAGCAAATGGTTGGTCAGTTTGGATTGGTTGGAGAGGAAGAGTTGATAATATTTGCTTGCTTATAAATTAGGCACATTTCTCATAATTTTTCAACCATTTATGTGCATATCTGAATAGGTTAGACCAATAATATCTTTTCCTCATTATTTTGATGGTAGTGGTCCTTGCAGATAAATGGCCACCAAATGAGCCATCATGAAAATGTTTGAGTACTTTAGGGATTTGATCATGCTCAATACACCTCAACATAACTCCATTAATATATTTCCTTAATAATACCCCATCAACAAAATCATAAGGAATATATTGGATCATAAAATACCTTTTATTGGATTGTTAGAGCATGGGTGTTTATTTGTTGGTTTGTAGGAAGGTAGTCATGTCATTGATCTAGCTATTGAGCATATGTGGAATTATTGGTTGAAATGCATGTTGAATGTATTTTACATTAAAAACCTTAATGTTAGAAGTAATATACTCGCATAATCATTTTCCTCTTATGATATTAATTATTTTATTGATCACATCATATTCCATGACTTTTGTGATCCAACCCCCTCTTTTTTAATTTATTTCCCAACTCAACAAGAACTCCTTTATGTTATAGGGACTAACCATTAGATGAATCTTGTTATTTGAGTTCATGTGCCTAAATTTTTTGAGAGATTTTATTACTACATATAGTTCCTTCTCAACAAAATGGTACCTTTCCTCATAATCCTTTAAGGATTCACTAAAAAGGGTTATAGGCTATTCTAACTAATCCTTATTTTGTTGGGTTTGAATAGATGATATGTTACATTACCCTCCAAAATCATAGAGAATGAAGTCATTCTCATAGTTGGTATTTATAAGGGTAAGATCTTAAGAAATATCCTATTTGATAGATTCAAAACTATCCTTTTCTTCCCTAATCTAACTAAAATTTACCCCCTTTTTAATCATAGTAGTAAGGGGTTTGGCCATGGAAGAAAAATTTAGAATGAACCTCCTCATGAATTTTATCTTCCCTAGGAAACTCTATAATCCCTTTTTGTGGCTCAAAAGTATTAATGAAGATATAGAACTTAATCTCTCTGGGTATATTATAAGACCTTGTTTTAAAACTATGTGTCCCAAAAATTTCCCCTCATGAACTACAAATATGCATTTGTTTGGATTGAGGGAAACTCCAAACTCTTTGCACCTTTCAAAAACTTTCCTAAAGTGATCTAGGTGGTCACCATCCTATTTTGAATAAATAATGATGTCATCTAGATACACTATAATCATCTCATTGATAAAACCCTTAAAATCCATATCCATGGCCCTTTAGAAGGTATTACCAGTTTTAGTTAGATCAAAAGGCATCTTCTTGTAGGTGTATGTGCCCCATTTAGTAGTGAAAATGGTCTTAAACTGATCGGACTCCTAAACTAGGATTTGGTTATATCCAAAATAACCATATAGAAGGGAAAACCTCTCAGATCCAACTACTATTTAGAGGATTTTCTCCATGGGTGAAAGGGGATAATGATCCTTTAAGGATTCTTATTTTGTGTCCTATAAATATACATAAATATTGATTTCACCATTCTTTTTCCTAACAGGGACCAAGTTATCAACCTAGAATGAGTTTTTGATAAGGAAAATGATGTTAGATTCTATCAACTTGGACAACTTACTCCTCATCAAGGGCTTTATTTTTGGGATTATTTGTCTTTATTTTTTTTTAACAAGCTTAGTATTTGGATCAAGATCTATTATGTGTTAGGATAAGCTAGGGTCAAAACCCCTTAGATATTTATAACTCTAAGCAAAGTTATCATCAAATTCTTGGCATGATCAATAAAATATTACTTTTTAAAAGTGTTACATACCTTTTCAATCTTCAAAGCTTTGCCTTCTGAGATGACTAATGGATCATAGTCTTCTTCCTTGACCATGATATTTTCTATTCTCACCCTTCAGCTGATCATCAAAGTTGAAGATAATTTTTAAAGTAACAAGACTCATGGGCAGCTTATTGGCCTTTAACTAAATTAATTGTTCCCCATATTGTTATTATAGCCTTGACTAATTTTTTTCAAATAATTCAACTTCATCTCGTAAAAATTTATTTATCATTATCAAAAACTTACTAGTTGGTTGCACTATCAAGGATAGATGGTCTCACTGTTATCTTTGCATGCTGCTTGTTTTCCTTCTTAATCTCTTCAATTAGATTATATTGAGAACCCATTGAGGCCATGTGATCAACATCCTTATTTTTTATCTCGATATTATTTGAATATTTAAAGTGATAAAATATTCTAATAGGTCCAAAACTCTATGTTTTTAAGATATCAACAATGTGTTCTTGGTCAAGTTTTTTGATCTTACCTAGTGAATAGTTAGCTCACTATCAACAAACACTTATAGTGATTTAATTCCCCTTTCTTTGGCCAACTAGAGACTTAAAATCAAGTATTCATATTCTACCACATTGTTAGTACAACTGAATTGAAGTCTAAAGGAATAGAAATAACTATCTTTTTGGGGAGAGACTAAAACAATACTAGCACCTACACCATTCCTTCTTCTTGAGCCATCAAAGTACAGTTATCATATTCCCTTCTGATCTTCAACTAGTTTCACAAGATTTAGTATGATTACATCATCTTCATGGATGTAATGCATCCCAAACCCTATTTATTTGGTAGAATCATAAGGATCAAACTAGAGACCCAATCCCCATTCTATTTCACTAAATTTTGTCTATTTTAAATTTAAAGAAAAATAGAGAGAAGGATGGAGATAAGTGATTATAATGAACCTATATTTGGTTTGCACACCATATCTAGACATTATGAGCACTCCTCTTTTGCTGGGGAAGACTACCTACAAATAAGAAAACACTACAACAAGATGTTTGTTAGTAGATAAATGAGTGGGCTGCCAAGCTATATGCACTTGTTCTAGGAAGTGTGAAACTTCCCTAGAGATGATAGTCCACTTTTGAGAGGCAAAAGAGTAATAAATAATTGAAAAAGAGGTCAATAGAGAGTAAAAGAGAGATAAAATTACCATTTTTAACAATATATATGTAGTAGAGAGTTACAAGCTGTAGGTGAGGTGCTTTTTTGGTGTTTTAGAAGTTATCTAGGTAGGTTTTGAAGTGGCTAGGGAATTGATAGTCACTGACATCGGTCAAAGTGTGATCGATATCAGTTAGGCTACCAAGGTTGGTAGTGAGGTGACTGATGTTGGTTAGGATGTTGAGGTTGGTATGGGTAATAATTATTTGAGAGGATGCAGAAGGTTTTTCTAGGTCTAAGAAATGGTTTGGATCAAGTCAAAGAGGTTAAGAGAGTTAGGAGAGAGAGTTTATGGCTTGGTTAAGTCTGGTCAGAGGTTTGGTATGCATGTAAGGGGAAACAAGAAATGAAGATTTGTAACTCCCTCATAGGGGTATGATCAAAAGTACATAAAATATTAAAAGGTAGCTATAAAGAAATGGAAGAATAAATATTTAAATGACCTATAGTATCAGTGATATACTTAGCTATGGTGGTCACTGAATGATAAGTGCCAAGTTGATGGTTTTTATCTAGGAGTCTAAACCTAAATGCCTAAATAGAGAGAACAATTAGATTTTTTTGATCCTCAAGAGCTCAATTGTTGATGGTGATTGACTTACATAGAGTGATTGTAAGCCTAGATGTCAAAAAATAGAATGTTGAAAGCTTGAATGAGAATAAGAATTGCTTTTCTTAATTTTTACTGACCTGAACCACAAGTTGGAGTTTGGTTTATATATTTAATTCCAATGATCCCATCAATGTCAGTGGGGATCCCACCAACATCAATCATGGGTTGACGGATGTCAATAGCATTAGAATAGGTAAATCTTTATATTCTTAGCATATTTTCTATTGTTGTTCATGTCAAGTGTGACACCCATTATAAAATGGTAAAAATAAGAGGTTAGGAAGGAGGTAGTTGTTTAAGAATTTAGTTTGAGAGTGGGAATAAGTCTTGGGAAGTTAGGATAAGGGGATTAGGTATTGAGATGACTCATCAGGGAAGAATTAGTCATAGGGAATGGTGGCTAGGTAAGGTGGCAATAGGAGTTTTTAATTAACTTAATTAAGTATTTTAAAATAATTAAATGTGTGAGGGGTAAAAGTATGGGTTAGGGAGATTAATTATTATTATTAAAATGGGTTTAGGGGGTTTTGACATAGGGAGTTACACACATGTGTCTGACATAATTTTGGTGTCTACATTTGCCTCTTTTTGTCTTGTAATTTATATTGACGTGTTGTAATACAAAAATAAGAGTTAGATGCTCCAAGTATTAGATGAGGTATCCCCCCTCAAATGGGAATCAATAGAGGAGAAATCATAATTAGGTATTGGTTTTATAGAAAGGTAATTGGGTGATTGGTGTAGAATTGAGCATCACTTCATATAATGAGCTATAGTTGACAATGTTAAGAATAGCCAAGGTTAAGGAGGACTCAAATAGAAGTAACCAAAGCATAGCTTGTAAGTGATAGCTGATAGGTCAAATCAATCAAAGTTGTAGCTCTAATGGTAAATGTATCCCAGGTATCAGAGGTAGGAAGTGCCCCTAGGAAACATAAAAGGGTTTAAGGTGATAAGACAGGCTTGGTTTCCATCCACAACACATAAAATACATACATGTGCATAATAGCCAATTATAACAGAATAGCCTAAGTAGTCAAGACAAGCAATCCACACCTAATTTAAAAGGGTCAATGGGCAAGGAAATATTCATGATCTCCAAGAACAGTCATCGAAGGTGAAAATTTGAGTGATCTTCAATGTCATTTTATCATGGTTAGGGAGATATATGTGATCTCCAGTTTCCCCAACATATAGGTAAGCTTGTGCAAAGTTGGATGTTTTTGTGTTGGAAAACATGATTGAAAAGGTGATATCATCGATAATATTTGTTGATATTGGTAAGATAAAGTATCAATATTGGTATAACTAGGGCAACATTGATGATGTCAATAAGTGTAAGCACTGATGTCAATAATTTAGATCAAGATTATCGATGTCAATGGCCAACCAAACCTAAAAAAAGGGGGTTTAGTGACTAACCAAACTCATTTGCAACTTTGTGATTGGAGAGAATAAATAGGGCTTTGAGAGTGATTTGAGATGGTAACATAAGAAGGGGACCCAATAGGAGGTGCACGACCATAAGAGCTAGTAGTGCCAATTAAGAGGAGATGGTGAGATGAGGTAAAAACCCAAACAACTTTGTTTTTTTAATTTTTAGGTTAAATAAGAGGTATATTTATAGAAAATAGGTTAGGGTAGGTGAAAGATAAGTTAGGGGGATTTGGGGGTAGTTTTTTTATGGGAAATGGGTAGGTTAGGTTTGGGTTGTTCGGCCCTAAGGCTAAACCAGTCATCAACATCAGTGAGATTGATCGACGTCAGCTAACATGGCATTAAGGTCAAATGATGTTGGTTGACATGGAATCAAGGTTGATAGTGTGTTGTCGATGTTAGTTATTTCATAAGTTGATAAAGCACTAACATTAGCATTAATGCAAATGTTGGCTACTATGTAAAAGTAGAAAATAAGAGAAAGGGTGAGGTGTTGATCTCTAGTGGAAGTAGTTAACTAGCCTAATGGTCGAGCTAGCCTTAGAAGACCCCTTGTCTAAGTGCTATCTACATAGCCCAATTTAGGGCCTCAGGCCAATGTAGTTCTCTTAGAACCTAGGAAAAAGATCTAAAAAAGTTTGTGTTAGGGAAAAAGGTAAAATAAGATAGTTGAGAGATCTAGGTCTTAAAATTCAAGTCATAATGTCAAGAGTTAAGAATATTGGTAGTGAGGCCTAGATTTAGAATAGGTGGGTAGGCCTAGGGTAGAGAGAGAGAGGTAGTGAAGCCTAGGGTAGTTAGTAAGGTGGGTATATGGTTGAGCTAACCTTCAAAGACCCCATGTCGACTGAGTGCTACCTACATAACCTAGTTTAGGGCCTCAAGCCAATGTAGTTCTCCTAATGAGAAGGGAAAATGGTTGTGAGGGAGTAGATTAAAAGGGATGTGACCTGATTCATTTATGTATGGATGCAGGTGAGGATGGAGCTTACACTATGAGACTGACTACTAAGGTTATTGATATGCATGAGGAGAGATGTTACTCTAGATGAGTGGATCATATGGTAGCTATCAGTGTAGGAGGAGTATGATGGTATTATCATGTCACATGCGATGTGTCATTGATGATATCATTGATTGAGAGGTGGGATCATACCACCAACACCTTCCAACTACTGATCAGAGAGCTAATAATTACATAAGAGGATGTGTATAAGATTTTATGGCTACCACTTCAACGTGAGGAGATTTTCACATGCTCAAGAGAGGAGCATGATATACATATGGTCAATTTATATGGGGAGCATGTCAATGAGGTGACCTACCACACTAAAAGTTTTGCCTATGAACCACTCTACATGGCTAATGAAGAGTAACATCATCTTAGCATCTTTATGATGACCAAGATAATGGTTTATTCATTACCTGATATGGATGGAGGGAGATTTTTTATTGCAATAATAGGTGTGCTTACATAGATGATTGAGTAGCAAACTATTTTTACCTGAGGTTTAGTATTTTTGGCATAGTTATATAGAGAGCTATGGTGTTTGAGGTTGTGATGATGATATAGTTTATGTGTTATCCATCTTTTGCACTATTAGGCATATGAGCACCTCATGGTGACACAACCACTGGGGATACCTACCACTATCCTAGCTAGCATAGACTTGAGTGGATGGCATCATGTGAGACATCACCTATTATAGGTTCATAATCAAGGGCATGATCCCTATAGATATTATGTAAAGACTATATCTAGCATATCTAGTTTTTAGAGGGTAGGTAGAGTAGCTTATTAGGTTGTAGAGCTCATTATGGGTTAAGGGGAGATGGGCTAGTTAGCTAGAGATGGTACATATGGCATAGGTTAGGAGGTAGTTTGGTCTACTATAGGATATGCTTCCTACCTTCCCTTGATATAGGAGGGATGACATAGAGGCACCTTTACCATTACCCTAGGAGACTGATGGGTTATATTTTGAGGAGTTGCCAATAGGGCCAAGTGTTGGGAACCTAGGGTGTAAAGCTGCCTATACAGCTTGGTGGGTAAGGTTTCATCCAGTGGTGGAGGTCAAGAGGCCACTAGTAGACATATAGGAGTTAGGGAGAGAGATGTAGCACTAAAAGCATGAGATATAGTAGTATAGGCTTGATATTCAATGGTGTAGGCTTAAGAGATAGCCCAAGTAGAGGTTTTAGCCTTACAAGGGTAGGTGGTGATGTTGTAGGGTCAAGTTATAGCACTATAAGGATAGATGGTCATTTTATAGGGTTAGGTGACTGCAGTGATAGTAGAGAGAGATAGTTTGAGAATAGTAGCCTAGGCCACTCTTCCTCCACCACCACCACAAGGACCAATACAGGCTAGGCCATCATCAAGTAGCATGGGTCCTCTTTAGAATATATCGATGGTGAGGTATTTGACTACCCTAGATGAGATTGCTTACTATGAGAGGGTGATTAGAGAGTTCCCATAGATATAGAGATATTTAGAGTTTAGAGAGTAAGAGAGGTCGATGTCATGTGTAATAGCTTCTAGCTCACATCAACATAGATGGATAGAGAGTGGTGATGATACTGCATCCTCATGACCTCAGGGAGAGCCTTGAAGACCCTAAGTATTAGTATTTGCCAATTTTGTTTATGTATGTTACATGTATACTGGCTTGTGAACCAAAGATGTGAGATGTACATTTTGAGAAAGATTTATGATGTTTTGATGATATAGATGATAAACATATATTAGATCACATATTTATATATGAGATGTTTATTCATTGCCATGTGTTTATTTAAGATGCACTGTTTATGATTATAATATTGATATGGATGATATTCATTTATTGCTATGTTAATTTGGATGTTAATGTTGATCATGTTATTTTATGTTAGACTTGCCTTTCCCATTTATGTGATGGTATATGCATAGTTGATTGGTTAGCTTCATCTTAGTATTTTTTCATATTTGTGATGGTGTATGCTTAAAATGAGTAGATTGAGTGGGTTAATTTATTTCAGCATTTTTTCATATTTGTGATGGTGTATGTGTAAAATAAATAAGTTCATTAGGTTAATTTATTTCAGCATTTTTCCATATATGTGATGGTGTATGCATAAAATAAATAGGTTGGTTAGGTTAATGTTGGTATGACATTATTTCTACATCTTAAATAGAGATATCAACATGTGATGTGGATGGAAAAATAAAAAGGTAGAATGCACATGCATTAGCAAAGACCATAATTTAGAACTTAAATAGGCTCAGGAAAATGAGCCTCTTTCATGCCTTATATCTTCAAACCATTGTGTTTTTTAGAGAAGCATCAAGTTTACCTCATGTTAAGTGAGCTTCATAGTCCCTTGAAAGAGTATGAGGGGAAAAAAGGGGATAATGATGGAAAATGTTTAGATAACATAACTTACCAAGTAGAAATGATATGTCCCTTTTGTGGGTGCCCCGAGAGCTAATATAGGCAAGTCCATGACTTAAAGCTTTTTTTTTATGTGTGTAAGCTGATCAATGTGAGAATCTTACAATGGGATTTTGTATAGGTTAAGGTCGTGTAAAGAGGTGAGGAGCCCTTTACATTTATTTTTCTCTTTGAGAATAAATCTTGGCTTAGCCATCCTTCAAGGGAGTGGTCTAAGCATTTGCTTTTAATTTTAAATAGTCATCTTTCAAGGGAGCAGTATATTGATAGTAAAAGAGGTAAGTTATGTAGCCAGCCTTCAAGGGATTAGTCTATATTGAAAAATATGACCTAGGATTTTAGAAATTTTTCAAATATCCCCTTTTTTTTACTTTTAGTCATGGACAAGACTATAGAGGCTTAGGATTTTTCCACTGTGAGGATAAAACCATACCACTGTGTAAGTTATCTAGGTGTATAGGAGTAAGGGTGAAGAGGAAGGGAAATGAATGTAATAGGGATGCTCAAGGGATGAGCTCAAGCTAAACATGAATTAAAGTGATGTTGGTTTAAAAAAAAATGGTCATAGATGTAAGACATTTAAAGGCTCGAGTTCTGGCCTTCCTTCAAGAGAAGATAAGTGATAAGTTCCTAAACCATACTTGTGAGTTATGATATAGGTTCTAAGCCAATTAGGATCAAATTTACCCCATTTTATTTTCTCCATCTTCATTACATGTTGATTTTATTTTAAGACAAGATCTCTTATATTGAAATCTTACACTTTGAGGTTTTTTTTATAAGCATGTTTGATACGCTCTTGATAGATTTAGAGGTGATTGAGGGCTATGAGATGGAATTCATCAAGAAATTCAAGTTGGGCCAAACATTCTTGGTGAAATTCATCATTAGTAATATGTCATGTAGATAAATATGAAGAGAAGGAATCTAGACCTCAAGAGGCAAAACAACCTCCATCTCATATACTAAAGAAAAAGGTGTAGCACCTGTACAGGTTTGAATGCTAGTGTGGTAAGCCCATAAATCAAAAGGAATGTGTGTGTGTCAATTATTGCATATATCATTGACTACCTTCATGATAATCTTGGTCAAAGTTTTACTCTTCTACCTATCCATTAGATTGGGGATAGTATGGTGATGAGAAGCTTAATTTAATTCTAAATGCATCACAAAGACCTTGAATATTATTGTTTTTGAAAGACATGCCATTATCAGTTATAATCTTGTGAGGTACACCAAAATGATAGATGATGTGATGGTTAATGAAGTCAATAATTTTATCAACTTTAGTGGAGATGAGAGGGATAGCCTCGACCCACTTGGTGAAGTATTCAGTGGTAGTAATGATAGAACAATGATGGAGTGATGAATGAGGGTTAATATCTTAGATTAGACCTAAGTCCCATTGGGAAAAGGGCCAAAAGTCTTTGGCAACTTACAATGCATGACTAGGAACATGAAGGAGGTTAGCATGTTGTTGACACTTGATGTAATGCCAAATGTAGCCAGCACAGTCTTGATGAAGTGTGGGCCAATAATAATTAAGTCAGATAATATGTTTAGAAACTGTGTGACCATTGAAATACCCACCATAAATCCCATCATGGACTTCCTTAATATTGAAGGAAGTCTCATTACTAGTTAGGCATCTAAGGAAAAGAACATCAAAACTTTTTTTGTAGAGAAGTCCCCCTAGTATAGTGTAATGAGAAGCACATTTTATGAAGGCCAATTTCCTATTATTAGAAAGATCAGGAGGGGTAATAAATAAGGAAAGATAATCCATGAGTTGTTTGTACCATAAGTCTTTTGGGTTGGCTATTACATTTCCAACAAAGAGGTTGTAGATGAGACATAGGAGGGTAATGTTAAGCAATGTACAGTGACATAGATTCCTGAAGAGGAGGATGAAGAGGGTATGTGAGAAGCAAGTGAATCCATCATGTCAGCAAACTTATTTATAAAACAAGGAATAGTTTGTAAGAGATAAGATTCAAATGATCCCAAGAGCATATATACATGATATTTATGTCACTGTAGATTTTTTTTTTTACATAGGTAGCAACCATTAACTTGGTTAACCACTAGTTAAGAATCACCAAAAATGGTTATGGATTTGATACCCAAGAAGAGGGATATTTGAAGTCCTAGAATCAAGGCCTCATATTTGGCCATATTATTAGTGCATTCAAAATATAGTTTAAATGACAAAGGCATAAGCTTACCATCCAAAGGAATAAGTATGACACCCGCACCCCCACCATGTTGGCATTTAGATCCATCAAATAACATCATCATTTGATAGGAGATGTCATTGGTGGAGAGTATTATAATAGACTCATCAGGGAATTCAAGGTTTGAAGATTGATTATCAGGTAAAGGGGCAATATCTAACTGATTAGTGATTGTTTTCCCTTCAATATATTTTTGTTGAATAAACTCTAAGTCAAATTTAGCAAGAAGCATGAGCCACCGGGCTACACATTGGTTTTGATATCATTTGGAATGCATATATTTGGAGGACTAGTATGGGTGACCACATAGGTTTTGTGATTTAGGAGATAATGGTGAAGCTTAGAGGTGGAAAAGAAAATGCAAGGCAAATTTTTTTAGTATGGGTATATCAAGTCTCATAATCAATAAGTGTGTGGATTATGTAATAAACTACTTATTCTCGATGTTGGTCATATTGATGTGGAATCATAGCACCTAAAGAATGGTCTATTATGGAGATGTATAGGTAAAAATGATGATTTTCCATAGGTGGAATAAGAAATAGTGGAGAAAGGAGGTATTTTTTAAGTACATCAAAGGTTTCCTTGCAATCTGTATTCCATTGAAAGGAGACATCCTTTTTTAGGAGATGGTAAAAGGGTTGGTAGTGATTGGATAACTGGGAAATGAACCATCGAATTGACTAAAGTTTGCCTTGTAGGCTATGGAATTGTTTGATATTAGTAGGTGGGGGAATCTCTAGGATTTCTCTAACCTTTGCAAGATCAACCTAGATACCATGGAGAGAAATAATAAAACCTAAGAGTTTACCAAAAATAACACCAAAGACATTTATTTAGGTTTAATCAAATGTTATATTGGAGAAGATGAGTGAATATGGTTTTGAGGATTGTCAAGTGTTCTTGGCAAAGTTTAGACTTTCTAAGTAAGTCATATACATAATCCTCCATAATTTTGTGTAGGAGATCATGGAAAATGTAGGTCATGACACGTTGGTAGGTTTCACCAACATTTTTCAAGCCAAAAGGCATGACTTGATAATAGAAAGTCCCCAATTGGGTAATAAAGGTAGTCTTATGTTGATCCTTAGGAGTGACCATGATTTGATTATATATAGAGAATACATCCATAAGTGATAGCATCTCATGGCCAGAAATTAGATCAAGTTAGTTGATACTAGGCAATGAAAAATCATCTTTTGGATAAATGAAATTTAAATCATGATAGTTGATGTAAATACAGATTCTCCTAGTTTCTTTTTTGATAGGAATAATATTATAAATTCATTATGGGTAGTCAATGGGTTGGATAAATTTAATATAAAGAAGGCATTAGAGCTCTTCTTTGATGAGGAGAGTGATATGAGGATACATTTTATGAAGCTTCTACTTAACAGGTTTAGCATCTCGATGGGTGATAATGTTATGGGTGACAATAGAAGGGTCAATACCAAGCATGTCATTTTAAGACCAAGTGAAAGCTTTGAAATGGTCATTAATAAATGTGACATATTTATCTTGCTCAGAAGAATCTAAAGATTGGTCAATATTGAGGACATGAGGGTTATCATGGGAGGGCAAGTTGATGTCAATGGTTGATTCATTTAACATAGCTTGGGTTTTAGATGGGAGTGATCGTTGGATATAAGTATCATTCACACCCATATGGGTGATAATTCCATCACCATCCTAACATTGGATAGTGTTAATAGTGGGATAATCTTCATCAATTATTTTAAGATGAATGAAAGAAAGGGACCTTATTTCATTACCCTGATGATAGGTGAGAGGCCCCAAATGGATGGCATTTATTGAAAAAAAAATTAGGAGGTATAAATACCTTCAATTTGATAGGTGATTTTGGAGAAGAAGATGGAGAAGGAGAGAGTGGTTCTTTGACAATTGGTTCATGGGAGGTTTTAGTGATTTTATTTGGTTTATCCTGTCTCACCCCATGCCTCTTTTTGGCATTTTCAATGGTGTTACTAGTAGTAAATTCAATAGGCATGTGGATACCTTGTTCATAATGACCCAAACCAAATCCTTTCTAGGCACACCTATATAGCTAGGTGTGATTGAATCTAGGGTTACTTAGGAAACAGAAGTCATAGGTAAATGGTTATGGTGAAGAAGATAGATTGTTGATAATGGGAGCTTGATCAATTCCCCCATATGTGAAATTGGTTCAAAGGTTAAGGGGCCCATAAGGGATGACCATCCTAATATAGAGATCATTGTTTAGGTGTATGTGAATCCTTCCATATTATTTTTGAGTATACAACATGTTGAGTGTCAACAAATGATATTCACCAAGTGACAAATGTTGAAAGGTCTCCTCCATGGGATCTTTTTCAATAATTTGTGTTGTTGGTATCTATGTAACTGCAAGAGTGGATCTTGTGGAAGCTTTAGAAGCATCATGCAAGGAAGATGATGTTTTTAATGGGATGAAAACATCATTGGGACTATAGGTCATATTACATATTTTAAATGGAGGTAGGTTAGAAGGTATAATATGTACTTACCCATCATGCTCAAACTTGACATTATGGTGCAAAGTCGAGGGTACACATGCCATAGCATGTATCCAAGGTCATCTAAGAAGTATGCTATATTGAAACTCTCATTCTAAAACATATAAGATCTTAGAAATTATGTGGAGACCTACATGAATATATAAGACAATAGTGTCCATTGTAGTAGCTATAGTGCCATTAAAGGAATGGATAATTGCATCAATTTGAGATATGTAATTATCAAGAAAGGCTAGTTGTTTGTAGGCATGGGTGGAAATAATATTAATACTAGCTCCCCCATCAATCATAACTCTCTTGATATGATTTTGATCAATATATATGGTAATGAAAAGGGTAGAATCATGATCTTCAGGATGTTGAAGTGAAATTTCTAAATTATTGAAAGAAATTAGGGAGACAGAATTAAGGGAGCTGACCAAAGCTATGAGAGGTTGGGGATCATATGATTGTACCTCAATTGCTTCCAAATCACTAGTCAAAGCTTGATGGTGTTGGGAATAACGTTAGATTAACTCATATAAAGACATCTTCATAGGAGTTTGGTGAAGCTACTTCACCATTGAGCTTTGAATACTGTCTGAAGATGTTGTTTTAGGAACACCCAAGATGGAAATCTTAGGATTAGTAGGGGTAGTGTCTTTGGTAAAGGGATGGGTCCAAGGTGTAGTGACCTTTTCCTTATCTTTATCCATTTATTTTTATGACCTTGTGGCCACATTAACTATGTTGATTTGAAAATTTGGCAAAGGAGGTGGTAAAGGGTTTACGATGATATCTTTGGGTTTGAATTTTGGTGGAATAGTAGGAGGCATTGTAGATGCCAAAGGTGGAATAACATGAAGGTTAATGGTAGTGTCATTGAAAAGGGTGTCAACATTGAAGTATTTTTGACTAATCATTGTGAAATATTTATAGTTCTTAGTATTATGTCTAGGTGAATGATGATATAAACACACTTGTGTATCATCAAACCAAGATGGATTTGTTCCAAGAGAACTATAGGGCTTAATGGGATGAAGAGTTATTATGGAAGATTGTAATAACTAACATAAGAAAAAGCTTTGAGACCATATAAGTGGGCTTGCACTTGTTATACTAATAAGAGTGGACACCTTCTTTTGTTTTAGTGTTGGAAGAGTAATTTTACATGGTGTCCCATTTGGTGATACCAAAGTTACATGTTTTTCTATCACTTTCTTAGTGTCAGATGTGAGAGGCCTACCAGATGGAAAAGATAGGAGTGGAGGTAGCTTAACCTTTTATTTGGCTTGGTTAGATGATATTCTAACTAAACTAGAAGGATGTGGCCCCAAAATGGATGGTAAAATTGAGGGTTGAAGAAGGGATTGGCAAGGTCTAGAAGGCTTAACATTCTTATATGTTCTAGGGTGAGAAACTCCAACTTGTGGTTGAGGAGTTAAATCTAATTTAACCTATGGATGAATTAAATTATAAATGAGGTTTAAACCTAAAGTCCTGATCTACTTTAATGTAACAGATTCCTATGAGGATGAGGGTTTTGACATAGATGGTTGAACTTCCTATGCTTTTGGTGAAGAAGCTCTAGCTTTGTCAAATACCTTAGGGTAAAGGGTAGTAAGGGGATTATTGGTAAATTTCAACATTCATTGTGTTGGATAAGGAGTCTTAAGCTAGTCCTAAAATGTTGCATGGTCAAGCTTCATGGAGTCAAGAAATTCTAGATTTTTTACAAAACATGAGATAGGTTTTGACGAAGTTGATGCAGGCCTTACGGTTGTGTCTTTAGAAATATACAGTGTTTGGGAAAGAGGAAAATTATTTGTTTTTTCTACTTTAGGCCAAAGATGAGAAAGAACTATAATGGGGTCTTCTTTGATAGAGATAGGAGACGAGACTTGATCTACCATGGGTGGAGGGGGGGTAGGAGAAGCAGGTTCCACAAGAGGGTAAAGCATAGGTATTATGGCTCCCTTGACATGTGAGTGAGGCATGGGTAGAGTATGATTCTCTATAGGTAAAAGAAGGGGTAAGAGTAGTACAATTAGAGTAGGCATAATAGGTCTCTCATCTATTATGGGAGTAGATTATATGGACTCTTATAGGTGCAAAGGTAAAATAGGTGGGGTACCACTCTTTATAGGTGGAGGAGAAGTAGGTGAAAAAGGTTCCTCAAGAGGGTATAATACAAGAATTATATTCCCTTCAATATGTGGTTGAGGAACTGGTAGAGTGTGGTCTTCAAGCGGTAAGAGGATAGGTAATATTTGTCTAAACAAAATTGGGATTACAAGCTCCTCAGCTGGAAAAAGGAGTGTTAAAGGAGGCTCTTCCTATCAAGGGAGTGGAATGGGTGAAATAGGCTCTTCTATTTGAGGAGAAAGAGTGGGAAAAATAGATTTCATGGAATGTGGGGGAGGAGTCAATGAAATAGGTGTCTCTTATTGAGGGGTCAGCTGAACTAAATATAAATGAAAGACCATATTAACTGTATGGATATTATGATCTCTTAAGTTAGTTGTGGACTAGACAATATTTTGATTTGGTGAATGGTTGGAGAAAGGGTGTTTAAACACATCCATCTTTTGATTAGGAGGTGTGTTAGGATTATCCAAGATGAGCTCACCTCTATCAAGCATATCTTGAATAATGTTCTTGAGTGTCTTGTAATTATTAGTTATGGCCTTTAACTCAATGGTAATCGTAAAACTCATCTTCCTTATACCAGGTTAGGATAAGATAGAAAGGATCAAATTGTATAGGAGGTTTAATCTGAGGAAGGGTTATGACACCCTATTGTAATATTTTCTCCAAAATAGATGTATATGATTCCCCAATGGGAGCATATTATCTTTGTTTATACCATTATTGGAATTACTTGGTCAAATTTTGAGAAGTTGAAGTATTCAATTGGTTTTTGGTTGTAAAAGAGGTTGAATTAATGACCACTGTGTTAGCGGAGACTTTATCCTTTTGGTTAGAGGGAGAAGTTTTAGAGGAGTCCTTTATCTTAGTATTGGGATTTTTACTGCACAACTTGACTTTGCCTTCATCAATAGCTTGAACCTCAAGTTTTTGTACCATTGTAAAAGCTTCATAAAATGTGTAGAAAGTTTGTACTCAGAGTGTGGATAAGATGTGCTTAGCACATGCCCTTGAGAAAAGCTCAATAAGATCAAGTTGGGGTAAGGAGAAAGAGAGTTGATTGATCAAGCTTCTCCAATGAGCAATAAAATCAGTAATAGACTTGTCATCAAATTTTGTGATAGAATAAAGGTCTATTATAGAAACCTTCTTAGAAATGTTAATAGATACATAGTCTAGGAATATTTGTGCAAGATGGGTAAATGATAAAATGGAGTGTTGGGGTTTAGATCTATACCAATCCAAGGTAGCACATGAAAGAGACATAGGGAAAGTGCAAAGTAGTAATGCATCATCATGTCCTATTAAATAATAAGAATATCTAAATGCTCACAAGTGTTATTATGGGTCCTCTTTACTCTATAAATGAGTAAATTTAGGGATTCCCATTGACTTGGATAAGGGAGAATAAGCACAGAAGGGTGGATTGGTTTATCTCATATCTAATCATAAGATAATACATTCTTTGAACCAAAAATGGATGTCTCTAAATTAGACATCTTGTCCATAATCATCTTAATGAGGTCTGGAGGGGGATTAGTTTGGGGGATTCTTCCTAAGTTATAGGGAAGCTGATAGGAAGAAGAGGGAGCATATGACATAGCTTGTTGAGGTTGTGTTAGGGTAATATAAGGATAATGAGTCATAGGTTGAGGTGTAGAAATAAAAGGGACTTATCCCATTGGGTTGGAGAATATGCTTTAGTTGGTTGTTATTACTACAGGTTGAATTATTAGCATGGTTAGACTGGATGAAGGGTGAGTCATAATTTAGGTAATTATAGGCATGAGGGTGGATGGAATAGGTACCACTAAATTTTGGAATGGGGTGTGACTTGGCTAAATTAGTTGTGGTTGTGAAAGTAGGGAAGTTATACCAGTATTTAGGTGGGATTAGGCAGTTGGAGATGTCACATTTTGGAAATTATTTATAGCTGGGTTACTTGTCGAAGTGGTGGTTTGGGTAACCATGGGAAAAATAGTGGATGAAACTAAAACTGAGGTTATCTCCATCAAAGAGGTTATCATACCATAGATTGGGTCACCCATAGAATTATTGGTTTGGCTCATAGCAAGGTAATGATGAAGGGATACCACATTACGATCAATAAATTTATCAAAATCTTGATCTCTTCAGGCACAATGGGAACTTAGTTAGGGCTGGGAGTATGCTATGTATCTAAAGTATGCTCCATAATAGAATTGGAAGTAAGAGGGTAAGGTGGAAGTGGTTGTTGGCTTGCATAATCGATAAGAATTTTAGCTTGACCACATGTCAATACCATGCAAGAGGTGGTTTAAATAGTCTTACCACCCTGTATTTGAAATAGAATGAAGAAAAATAAGGTTTGAGTAAAGGAAAATGGGTTATTTTAGCTTATTGTTTTAATTAGATGAAACTACATAGTCACTGACATCGGTAGGTACGACCGATGTTGGTAAGAATAGTTCACTGACATCGGTAGAATAAATGATAGTGGTAGGTAAAGTCTACTGATACTAGTAATGTTAATCGATGTTAGTCACTTTAAAATCCTAGAAATGGAAAATTTGATCTTTTAAGAAATCAGAGGTTAAAAATAGGTAAAATAGTGGATGTAAAAGGTTTGTGGAAGAAGGAATAACACTCAAAAAACCTAAAATAATAGGTTATACAAATTTAGATTTAGAAAGAGTATTGATTTTGTGAATCAATAGAAAAGTTTCCTTACCAACTCAAATATATAGAAGGTAATTAAAAAGGAGAAAAAAACATTTAGCCAACAAGTATTAAATCCTAAAGATTAATTTTAGTCTCATGTTGGCTTATGCCTTAATCAGATAGTGAGAAGATAATTTAGTTATCGAATGTACTAGAAATCAATCTAGAGATGGTTTTAGATTAGTTTTGGTGCTCAAAAGGAAATGTGTGTTAGACCAGTTACGTGACTTGTTATAGGAGCTTGCTTTTCATACTTTATGGACCTAGAGCTGAGCCAAGGCACTTAACCAAAATATACCTTCTATCTAGATATTATACTCCACCATAGAACTAAGTGGGTTCTCTCTTTGGTGGTGAAATCCAAGTAAGAAAGCCAAGTAAGGTAAGGTGATCCACCAGGTGATGAAATCCTAATGGGCCTTTTCTTAGGTGAGTTTAGATTCTTCTTTATCTGAACGTGATTTGGTTGTGTAACATAGGTGTACTATGATTTATTCAAAATGCTTGTAATTAACTAGGTGAGTTAATATGTAACAAGCAAACTATGAAATGTAGTAAGTTTTAAACCCAAATCTAAAATGTTGAGATTCAAATGAAAATAGAGAGGAAATAGGAATAGAGTATGAATTTCACTATCCTAATGTGCATGTAAGAGGAATTAAAGAAGGGATTCTCTTTTTTGTAAAATAAAATAAGAATTTTTTTTTAGAGGAAAGGAGAAAAGAAAGAAGATTTTAGTTTTAATGCCTTTTAAATAGAGAAATAAGATATTGAATTTTTCATTTTTAAGAGAAAAGAGAAGGAAGAAGTGCAAGAAATGAAACTTTCACTATAATGCACCTATATGAATGTTTAAAATAATAATTAACCCAAGGAAAAATCTAGGGTCCTATTAGGCATCCCATAAATGTTTCACTAAATTTTGTCTATTTTAAATTTAAAGAAAAATATAGAGAAGGATGGGGATAAGTGATTAAAATGAACCCAAATTTGGTTTGTGCACTGTATCCAGACATTGTGAGCACTCCTCTTTGGCTAGGGAGGACTACCTACAAATAAGAAAACACTACCACAAGATGTTTGTTAGCAGATAAATGAGTGGGCTGCCCAACTATGCACTTGTTCTAGAAAGTGTGAAAATTTCCTAGAGATGATAGTCCACTTTTGAGAGATAAAAGAGTAATAAATAATTGAAAGAGAGGTAAATAGAAAGTAAAAAAGAGATAAAATTACCATTTTTAACAATATATACGTAGCAAAGAGTGACAAGGTACATGTGAGGTTCTTTGTTGGTGTTTTAGAAGATATTTGGGTAGTTTTTGAAGAGGCTAGGGAATTGATAGTCACGGACATTGATAAGAGTGTGACCGATATCAGTTAGGTTATTGAGGTTGGTAGTGAGGTGACTAATGTTGGCTAGGCTACCAAGGTTGGTAGGGGCAATAATTATTTAGGAGGTTGTAGAAGGCTTTTTCAGGTCTAGAAAATGGTTTGGATTAGGTCAGAGAGGTTGAGAGAGTTAAGAGAGAGAGTTTATGGCTTGGTTAAGTATTGTCAGAGGTTTTGTATGCATGTAAGGGGAAACAAGCAAGGAAGCTTTATAAATCCCTCACGGGGGTATGATCAAAAGTGTGTAAAGTAGTTTAAGGTAGATATAAAGAAATGGAAGAATAAATATTTAAATGACCTACAGTATCAGTTATATACTTAGCTATGGTGGTCACTAAATGATAAGTACCAAGTTGATGGTTTCTATTTGCGAGTTCAAATTTGAATGCCTGAATAGAGAGAATAAGTAGATGATGTTTGTCTTCAAGAGCTCAGTTACTAATGGTGATTGACTTACGTAGAGTGATTTTAAGCTTATATGTCAAAAAATAGAATGTTGAGAGCTTAAACGAGAATAATAATCTATTTTCTTAATTTCTGCTAACCTAAACCATAGGTTGGAGTTTGGCTTATATTATCAATGTCAGTGATCCTACCGATGTCAATGGGGATCCCACCAATGTCAATTATGGTTTGATCGATGTTGATGGCCTTAGAATAGGTAAACCTTTCTATTCTTGGCCTATTCTCTATTTTTGTTTGTGCCAAGTGTGACACCCATTATAAAATGGTAAAAATAAGAGGTTAGGAAGGAAGTAGTTGTTTAGGAATTTAGTTTGGGAGTGGGAATAATTCTTGGGTAGTTAGAATGAGGGGACCAGGTCTTGAGGTGACTCATCAGGGGAGAATTAGTCATAGGGTGAGGTGGCCAAATAAGGTGGCAATAGGAGTTTTTAATTAACTTAATTAAGTATTTTAAATTAATTAAATATGTGAGGGGTAAAATTATGTGTTAGGGAGATTAATCATTATTATTAAAATGGGTTTAGGGGGTTTTGACACAGGGAGTTATGCACGTGTGTGTGATGTAATTTTGGTGTCTACACATTCATCTAGGTGAGTGTCTAGGATTTCTTCTATGGGTGTTGTAACTTCATCATTAATCTCCTCTTTTTGGTATTACAATGTGAAATTTATATCCATAGGGATAGGAGTGTGTGTTTAAATATGGTCTTTATCAATTAGTTTAGCTCTTATTGTCACTCTAGTCCCATATCTTGTCATGAGCAACATATGTGACCAATCAAGAGATAAGTGCCCTCCCATTTTTATAGTTAAGTCTTGGGAAAGGTAGATGGAGAAATAGGAGGGTAGGTCAATAACTGAGTTATCTTGGGATATGGATAAGCTTTGACATACATGGATAGTAAGGTGTAAATCTTTAATGGTCCCAATTATTTAGACATTAGTCTAATCTAGTTGAACCACACCTTTGGTGACAGGTGTGTATTTAGTACCTAGTGCATCTACTATTTTCTTGGGCATAATAAAACTGCTAGCCCTAGAATTTATCATATAGTTAAGGATAATATTTTTTCCAACTATGAGTGAAAGGTAAAAAGGGTGAGGCTTACCATTTTTATTTTATTTTGTGTTTAGTTGAGGTTGACACAAGTTAATTATAGTAGTAGGTCCTTTAACCGAAACCTTTATTAGTTGTATGTTTTTCAGAGCTTCCTAAAGCAATTCCCTCTATGTTGGGATTGACAATTCTTCCCACATGGTAACATTCAAATTATTCTTTCTTATTTAATATAAAATACTAAAAGGAATACTACCAACCTTTTTCAATGTCTTTGTGGGAGCTACATCTTCTTTCATGAGATTTGGGGTTAGCAATTTTGACTTTGGTTGACTCAATAGCACATTGGGTGGTTTTTGAACTATGTTGATTTTTTCAACCTCATGTATAACTTTAGAATTTGTATCCTAATCAACCTTTGGGGATTGGAAACCATCTATTACTTACTTCTTAGAGCATGTATTTTTTGCCACTAAAATACCACCACTAGTCAATGCTTCATCCTAGTTTACACCACAAAAATCCTCTTCTCTAGTTCAAAAGAGTGGTCTCATTTTGAGTAGGACCCTGTACCTCTTCTTACTAAGAAGTAGCTTCCTATTTCTTCCCTTGGGGTTTTGATATACTCTGTACCATCAAGGTTTGATTGATGACACCATGAGGGCAAGAATTTTGATTATGTGGTTGGGCACAAGGATAGCACCACTCATATTACTGAGCCAAGTTGTCCTGAATAAGAATGATAGCCTCAAAAGTACTTAGGGTAGGTAGAGAATATATATTTGGAGGTTTTGATTATGGGTTTTATCTTTGGGCTTTTTAATTGTCTTGGTATGGCTACCTATTGGGCTACTATTTGTGGTTAGTAGGTTGATAAGGCCTATAATTCTGGGACTATTACCTTTTCATGGTTACGAACTCATTTCCAAAGATTTTAAGCAATGAATTAACATCTTAAAAATCATAAAAATGAATAGGAGATAAAGTTGGTTGATTGCTTGTTGTGGTAATTGGGGCTACAGTGGGTTACATGGGAGGCAACTCTAGGAATAACGGCATTGGAGTTTGAGGAGAATTTTTTCTATCTTGAATGAGGAAATTTTTATCTCCTATTGCTATATAATAAGAATCATGGAGTGTGGTTTCACCCATTAACTAGATAATCACAACTCTATCATTATTTAAATCCCTTCAATAGTACAAGAAAGCATTGCTCAGGGTTGGCTTGAACAGCAATGGGATTCTATTTCACATCTTTTGAAAGTGGAAATTAAAATAACTCATGAACTCATGAGGAACCCATTTAATATTAGTTAATTACATAACTAACGAGAGGTGGTCACTCTTGTCTTTAAATTATATGTATGGGAAAGACCCTAGATCATCCCAAACACAAATAAAATTAGGAAGTAGAATTCTATACCATTGTAAGGCTTAACCCTTAAATGAGGAGGCAAGAAGTTTGATAGTAACATTTTATTATGCTATATTATGAATAAAAATATATTATAAATATCCTAAATGTGTTTAATGGGTGTGGTGGAAGTTTCACTAATAAAATATGAAAGGATTTTTAGATCTGAGGTGGGTATATCATCATACTAGGCCAATAGAAGTTCACTACCTCCATTGAATGGTAAAAAATTATGATTTCTTGGGGCAATGGTGGGAGGTTTTAAATAACTATGGGTACTTGTGGGAGATGTAGACAAATTTATAGGGTTTATTCTAGTATTAGGTAAAACTAATCTTGATTTCCTTTTATAAGGAAAAGATCATTCTTTTCAATCAGTCCTCTTACCTTTTGTAGATGATCTTGTCTATATCTTTGGTATATGTAAACTTGGATTTACTAAATTCATAATATAATAGAGTCATCAGGTGATCTTGAAATGTGTATGATTTTCACATAATACTTGTTGAGAATAGTACCAATTTATTAGCTATGATCTTCAAGTCCCACTAGGTGTGCCAAAAATTGTTATCAATTGTGTATTATAGTATCATGAGTTATATTACTTGGTAAATATAATGACATAATTGGATCACATCCAAGCTATAGGACCTTGGAAAATTGACTTGAAACTATGGATAATTTTGACTACCTCTCACTAATCTTAGTACAACTGATATATGACCAATTCATTTCAAATTAAAACTTTCTTAGTGATCCTGCTCCTAACTAGGGTTTTAACTTGTGAGGAAACTATTTTTAGGAGTTTTTTAAAACTATAAAAGGGTGATGCACTAAAATATTCTAGTGGAAATTAATGCTTACTTTGTTTGAACATGGTTGAAAAATAATATATTAAAATTTCTTTAAGCACAATCTTACACAAGTATGAGATCAAAGGTAATATTGGGTATTCTATCAAACAAGGAACAAAGTTATTGATGTTTTGTCAATAATATTTCAAAATGGAAAAATAAATACCACAAGTAATTCTTATATAACTGAAATGAGACTTAGATCATTCGAAAATTTAATAATATCCATAAATACACAAAGATAACACAAGATAAGGAAGAAAAAACATCAGTCTTTTAGTATTCTCCAAGTTAAAGCATGTAGATAAATTCTTAAAAGCTATAAAATTGTGTCTATCACCAAAAATATCCATGGGATATGTAGGAAACTCATATTTATACAAAAAAATCACTCCTTTGAGAGAGAAGTCCAAAATTCTTACACTTAGTTCTAGATCAAGAAATTAGGGAAAATCCATACAAATGTCATCATTCCCAACTTGAAAAGGCATCTTTGGTGGAGTTTAAGGAGGAAAATAACTCTAAAATGGCTAGGTGCTTCACCAAGTGTTGAAAGAGGAGAAAAAATTGTTAGATTCTTTTAGCTAAACCTTTTATCCTTGAGTTTTGTTAAAGAAATCTCTCCCAAAAAATAGGGCACCAAAATGAACCATGACTTGGTCAAAAATTGAATGATTTTTAATATTTGGATATTTTAAAACTAAACTTACAAAACCTAACTTTTAATTTGCAATTGAGACTTTTACAACTTTTAAGTCATTTAACTTGACAAAAAGGAAAGTTCAAATTACAATGTGATATTTTACAACTAAAGCCATTCAGCTTATCAAAAGGAAAAGTGTGAAATACAAGTTGTTTTTTTAACTAAAGCTTGGTAGAAAGATAATTGAAAATTAAAAGTAGATATTTTCAACTTAAAGTTAAGAGATGTCAAAATGATAGTTGTTATTTATAACTTGCAACTTTACAATGTATCTTACAAAAATTGTAGTTTATAGAATGTGTTTTTCAAATAATCAATCTACAATAATGACTTATGAGGATTCTTTGTCCTTTTTTATGTGTATCTTCTTGATATAAGTGTTGAAGCTATTGAATATCTCTTAAAATCACTCTTCAATAAGACCAACTGTATAAATATTTTTGATGTCACATTCTTTTTTTACCTTATATAGTTCTTTAGAAGAGACTCTGTAGGCTTGGATATCCTTCCCCATCTGATCAAGTGTATTTTGGTACTTGATGAATTGATGGATTGAATTTAAATTGAAAGTTGTGTCTTGTGTTGATTTTTTATTAATTACCTCTTTGAATTTATTTTGGACCTCTTGAACAGGAAGAGGCTTATCTTGGTTATCCACTATATCACATGATAATTTTCAAATCAAATCTTAAATTTCATACATTGCATTTGTGGCCTTGTCACATGTGCTCTTGGCCTTTTCAATATTTTCACTGAGTATTATGATTCTAAATTTAACTACCCTCTCCATCTCATCATGTTCTAAAGGGTTTTTTTATTATTTTATTAGACATAAGGGTGTCACTTTCAATCAAGTCAATGGCATATAATTTGGGAAAGTAGAGGTTCAGCCTTTCAACCTCTTTTATATATTTACTTATCTATGCCTTTAAAGATGAAAGATCATCCTTCAAAGTCTTGTATTAGTCCATGGCTAATTCTATCACTTTGTTCCCTTTTGTGATTAGTTCCTTGGCCTAATATTTTGTAGCTCCTCCCATGGTACCAATATTTATCATTGCCTAAAATGTTTCTTTATTAGGGGATTGAGAGAGAGATTAGGTTGGCTAGGTAGATTCAAGTGGATTTACTGGGTCTATTAATTTTCTTAATGTAGTTGTCAACTACTCAAGTTTGTTCTTCAGTTCATCTTTAGTGACCATATCACTATCCATTTTTCAAAGAGAACTTATGCTAGTCTAGACATCATGTTTTAGTCCTTCTCTTGTTAGACAACCTAAGAGCACCTTAGATATCTGATAATCCCCCACCTCTAAATCTTCTTTTTTGTCATATGGGGGAACTACTATCTCCACATATTTTCCCCTTGTTGCATCATATGAGATTATAGAGATCGTCTTGAGACCTATATTCAACCATTTGGATGCTTTCAGTAGACTAAAATCTAGGGTATTGGGAGATATCATTTATTTCCTTTTATTTGACACTAATTATGCCATCCAACTTAGAGTGGTTACCAGTGAGTCATGTGTTGTTCCAATAGACACTATTACTTGTGAGTCTACACCTAAAGTTACTACATTGGTGATCACTATAAAAAGTGTCATTTATACCATTGATATTATTGGTGAGTCCTTTACTGATGATTTGGTTGTTTCTTCCCCATTGGTGGGTTAAGTAGCCACAATTATGTCAGTGGTCATTTCTATTTCCACCTCCTTGGTGTGGGTTTGGGTTAATGTGAGAGTGGAAGAAGGTAAGGATACTTGGATGGGTAAAGTGGATGTGCTTACAAGGGGTGTGGAATTTGGCAGTGACATAGGTTGATAAGTAGGCACATGTGGTTGGAATAAAGTAACATGTGTAAGAGTGGAGTCCAAGGCATCAAAAGAATCAATCAACATAGTGGGAATTTCCAAAGTGGATGAAATAGTAAGTGTGATGGATGATGAAGATGGGGGCATCTTTGACCCAGTAATTATGATGGATAGTGGGGTTGTAGTCAGAATGACTAAGTCAGTAGCCATGTATTATTGGGTGGTGTTGGTTAGTAATGGTGTGGTAGTGGATATAGGGGATAAGGTGGAAGTGATTGTAGAAGAGGGAGGTGAAGGTGGAGTTGGAATAACTAATTGTGTTGATTGGCTTACTTCCAAAGGAGTCACTTGCACTAGTTGGTTAGATGAAGGAGTTACCTGCACTATTACACTAGTAGAAATAAGAGAAGTAATTTCTCTCACTTGTTAGATAGTAGAGACAAAAGGAGGGGTTATAAAAGTTGTGTCCCCTATGGAAACTGGTAGTTCTTGATCCACTAGCTAGGATGCTATCACTTGGGTGTTGGTTTAAGCCCTTATTAACTTCTACTTTTTCTTCCACTTGTGTGATAAAATTGGCCCCATTGCTTGATCTAATTGAGTTTCACTATTATAAACTTTTATTATTATTGCCACTACACCCTTATCCTTTACTTCTCTTAACCTATTTTTAATATTCAAGGTCTCTTTGGTTATTTTAACCCCCTTTCTCCTTAACAAGTTCAATGTTTTGTTTATAACTGGGGTGGTTATGTCTAATAAGGATAAGGATTTAGGTATAGACCACCTAACTTAAAGAAGAGGTTGGAGGTAGATTTTATTATCATAATATACCCTATCCATTAGTTGTTTCTCATATTTCAAATCTTCAAGAACTAGTACCATATCATAAGTCTTAATTTGTTATAGGGTCATTCTAGAATAATCTCTCAACCTAACCTCTTTTATATCATGTATATCCTCTCAATAATATTCATAAAAGGGAATGTGGGTATATGAGGAACCCACTATACTAGTAACATAACTAGTCACATCATAGAAGGGCCTACATCAAGAGCTCTCAAGGCCATTTGGGTCATCTCTGCATTCACACATTTAGCCTTAAATAGAGCACGGTAGGTGTATTTCCCTATACTATAGGGAAGTGTATCCCTATCTTGTTCCTACTTTATTAGAACTTGTGGGTTTCCACTAATTGTGTCAAAAGTTTCATTAAGGCCTATTTGTCACTTACATATCTAGGAAGGGTGTAAGGACACCCATTGAAACCACCCACTCTGATGTATGAATATGTGGGGAGCTAGATTAAGTATGACCCCCAATTTGTTTTTTATGTTATTAAAGTATCATTAAATCTTATCCTTATTAATTATTATTCAAACATAATTATGATGCAGTAGTTAAAATCATCATTAACTCTTTTGAATTGTTGTTTATTCCCCTCTAAAGTGAGATCAGAGCACTAGTTATAAACTTTGTTGATGTGATTTGGCACTATGTTTAATCTCAAGAATGCCCTCCCTTTTGTTAAAATACAAAGAAGGTAAGAGGTGTTGAGGTCAACATGCCCCATTTATAAAAAATAGGGATCCTTGTGTAACTCTAAACCTTAAGATTAAAAACTTGACATGTTTTTAAGATTATTTGTATTTGAAGTTCATCCACACCTAATAAGGGTGGCCTATTTGTTCATGATCTTGCTTTAACTTTTCCTAATTGCTAACAATGGATTTTCATGTTTCCATTATAATTTCCAAGGGGCATTCATCGCATGGATTACACTTAAATTTTGTGGATTAATCCTCATTCAATATTTTGCTAGCCTTTGGTCTATAGGAACTCAAGATTAAATCCATGTTCTAAACACCTTGTAACACTACTTCAAAAACCCTTGCTTAGATCCTTCAGTTTAAATCCAAATTATGTGGGATCAAAATTGGTGGGATCACTTTAAAAAATTCCATGAACTAAGTTTAATTTTTATACTAAGGCTTAATCATGTTTTTTAACACAACCAAGCCCTTGCCTAAAAATCATGTTTGGTCCCTTTATATTTCACCCTCCTTTATTCCCTTTTGCTTTAAAATTAGATCTAACTTTCATGTTTTTAGGTTCCTTTACTTTCCTAACTCGGCCTCACTTTATGTTTCATAGTCCCTCTTAGTATATATCCTGACATGTTAGTCTTAAGGCCCCATTAGTGTTTTTTAACATAAACAAGACATTAGCCCTAAGACTTTAGCCTAAGTTTTTATGTTTTCCTGAGCCTTAACTTAAATATATTGCTTCTTCACAGGATCAATGGTTTATGCTTCATCGGGCAACATTGATTAGATGGATCAAAAAAGAATTGACCAAAAGGCTTTGATCCATTGAGCCAATCTCACTCAATCACTCAGATCATAATCAACACCTTGCAAGAGCCCATACAAAGATCAATGATCTATGGAATATTCATAGGATCAATAGATTCAAAGCTTGAGAACCCCATAGATTTTCCATGTGGCACTCTCATTTTTGAACTCAATATCAAAAGGACCTTGAGATAAGATCTTGCATTATGATTTTAATCGTTCAATGGGTCATCATTTTATTATGTTTTAAATACTTAGGCTTATGAATTAGTTTAATTTTTAAATACATCCCCAAGATAACTCAATCCACTTTATGACTGTAGGAACCAATAGCATGCATCTATTTGGGTCATGATCTATGGTTTGTACTTACTCGCAGGAGATAATTTTATAGAGTGTATTTAACCCAAGCTTCTATGAGACTAACTATATTTGAGACTTAAATTTGACACTCACGCATATAATTTTATGCTCACGAGGCCATAATTGATATTCATGAGGATGTCAAATTTTAGTCTCATATGAAAAGTTATTACAATTTAATTATGATGTTTATGCAAACATCATTGATGCCTATGAGGCCATCATTGACATCCATAAAACCGTCAAATTTAGCTCAAGGGCCAATTTCACTCATAAGATAAATATGCTTAAGACTTACATCTTAGTGTCAAAATTTATCTTCCATATATTATTATGGTTTATTAAAATCCATGTCTAGACTCAAGATCCTTATAACTAGGTTTAGATTTGCATAGGCTAAGCTTAAATATCATGCTAGAATCTAGTCATGTTTTTAAACATTGACCTAAACCTTAGCCTATATATGCCCCATGGTATTTATATCCTAATAATATTATATTAAATAAAGGTCCCATTACCATATAACTTAGCTTAAAACTTTTAATCTAAAGTTTTATCATGTTTATTAACATGATAAACCCTAGGTTAAAACCTTACATTAGATCCTTTGTTATTCCCCTTTTAATGTGTTTTAGCCTTAGCCTAAATAATTTGATCTAAAGTTCATTTCATGTTTATTAACACAAAATATAACTATAGCCTAAATTATGTATCCTAAGTTATTTATATGTCTCAATACTAATTAAATTTTGTGTGCATTTGCATGATCTATAGTTCATGTATGTTCGGGTAAGAAAGATCAGATGGTACAAAACTAGGATGGACTTTTCAACAAAGCTATGGGTAAGCATGAGATTACCATATGGAAAAATCACATTAACGCATAGACTAGTGAGGTGTAGAGCTCTGAGGGATCATGGAACTACCAAGTGGCACAACTGTGAAGCCTGATATGTATAAGGACCAATAACATGCAAGTCTCAAAATTGAGATCAATGGTTTGCATTGATCCACACATGAAGATTAGATAGTGTGAATAAAAAGGCAAATTTTAAAAATTCAATAGCTAATTATTTTAAATCATTATGAAAAATGCCATGAAATTTGGTAGCAAGATGTCACATGGGCATAAAATGACAAAATTAGAGATTTTGTGGGCTTGACGAAGTAAACGTATAAATGCAAATGTCTAAATCAAATCCAATGCATGAATTCACCTAAGTCCAAGTAAACCATCACCATTAAATCTACAAAAAATCCCTAGCCCCTATTTAAATCCCTAATTAACCACAGTTGAGCTAGAAAGAACCTAATTATCATTTAACCATGTGCAAATTGATTCAGAGATAATTTATAGAAAACTAGCGAGAAATTTTCAAAAATCATAGTCATGATAGAATGAAATAAATATAATAGAGAAGACATATAATTATACTTAACTTTAGATGTGGATGGGAGAGTGTTCAAGGATATCGTATTAGGTGCAGTAGAATTTAATACTAGGGACAATAACTGGTCTAAGTTGTTTTGGGCTATTAAAGAGTTATAGGCAATCATTAAGGAGGATGAAAATATTTGTATAATCCACTATAGGTACTATGATGTAGTACCTATCTATAAGGCTAGTCTCCACCATGCAGTAGCAAAACTTGAGGTACTTCATTGTATCGATGTTATTGCTCCCATTTTTAAGGATTATAGATTTAATCTAGATATGATCATTCATGAACATAATTTTAAGAATGTTACATTTATCCTATGGCCTTTTAGATTTATTAAAAAATCCCCATTCCTTAGGTGGAATTTCCCATAATTAAGCAATGGTCTAGCCAAAATGACCTGAATACCACCTAGTCCCATGGCTATATTCAAAAAAACCAAGTATTTTTTGACCCCGCTGGAAGAATCTCTATTGCCCAATTTAGGGTAGGGATTAGAATGATCATTAATTTACTAAATGAACTATTTGGGACCCCTTCCACCACTTATGTCAGCAAGCTATGGTTCTCTTATGTATATTTCATGGTTGAAAAAGGACACACATCTCCTATTAGAGAGTTTACTAGTGTATGCCTGAAACAACAATTTTTTGATATAAATAAAAGGACTGACAACCAATTATTTATGATTTCTTACATTTTGGATGCCCTATTTACCACCACAACCATACCTAACATTAATAACTAGTCACCTGAGGGAAGGTATATAGTCTCCCATTATTATTCTAAACTGCACATATTCAAAGATATGGACCACATTCAATTCATTTGTGTTTGTGTGTATCCAACCTTGTCTGAAGCTATTATAGGGCTACCCATAATGAGGGTATTTCCCTTAATAAAAATTATGTGGATCTCATTAGATATCTTTGGTTGTATCCTGATTGCACTATAATCAAGATAGATGGAACCCTATGCCAGCCTCTCAAGTTACCAATCTATGTGCCCACCAAGTTGGTTGAGTAAGAGATTATGTACCAATTATTCCATGGAATTTATAGTATATGAAAAAAAATAGGAATTAGATACTCCACCTATTTATTTTAATTATCAGTAGAAAAATGTTGTAGAATTGGGACATTATGGACACCATCTCTAGGAACAGAGATTAATTCAACTTGTAGCTTGATGAGTTAAGGCAATGGGACCCCAGAGACAATTTTTTGAATCATTTGAAATCCAAACAAATAAAAATGAATTATTAACATCAACTTGGTGTCTATGACACTATGTATATCTCAACATCTTCATTTTCTGAGATCTTGGTAAGATTGAAAAATCACAACATTCAACTCAAGGCTAGGTTGATAAGAGATGAAAATCTAACTGGTAAAATATGGCAGATGAATCCTCTATAGTACCATTTAGTTCGAAGACCACCTACTAGACCAATTACATAATAACTAGAGGCACCAATTACCCAAGGTGAAGGAAAAGATAAGCTTGAAGAAAATGTTTCAGTGAATTTCATCTTATATTTTAAGAAAGAAAAAAGGAGAAACTAAATATGGGTATGGTTTAAAAACATATTTGATTATGCATGCATTGAATCAAATGGTTTTGAATATATCCTCTTTGTCTTGGGAGGATGACCAATAAATAAGATAGCACTAAAGGAAATGGTTGGTTAGATAGATAGCTTGGTGGATTGCCTAGCACTAGCTAGATCCTGAAAGTAAGAGCTTCCTTGAGGCTATAATCTACATGTTTTAAAAAATTAAGTTTATAAGGTATAATATAAACTACATGCATCATTAATAAAAAGCTACCAAAATTGAATACAAGAAATTATTGCTAAAGAAATAGCCTAGAAATTATTAATATAACAATAAGCAAGTCAATACTAAGGCTAAATGGATCAAGTGTGCTTTAAAAAATAGGGCAGAGGTATGTGAACATGCAAGGACATAAAAATTTGAGTTTTTTTAAGGGTAAGAGGGTGAAAATAGATTGTTTTTATTTCTTACCAAAGTAACCATCAATTATTGAGTTTGATTTTCAGTGGTTGAGGTGATCATCGATGGTTGAGGCAATTGTCAATGGTTGGGTAGATCATCAGTAGTCAGGCTAACCGTTAATGGTTACTATGTGTAGGCTATGTGTAATAAATGGCTAATTGATGATACTTTAGAAGGAAATTTTGGGAGGTGGGTTTATATTGGGGTGATTGTAAAATATAAATAAAATAATTGAATAATGAAAAATAAATACGTAGCTTACATAAGGTTGGTCAAATGAATGGTTGAGGTGGTTGGCTCATTGATAGAGTCTAGCATGATTCAGGCAAAGTAATGGTACTTGGTTGTCAATCGAGGGGTGATAGTGAGTTGGCTCTCTAATGTGATGACTAAATCACCAGATTGTTAGAAGAATACTTGCAAAAGAAGCTCTAGATGCAAAAGATCTTAATAATTATCGATCCTTTTTCTCCACTTACTCCTCTCTTTTCATAGGCAAAGAAGGAAAGGTACAACAAGATGTTAATTGGGATTTCTAATTATAACTCATGTATGCAATAGATTGCATGTAGATTTAGATGAGTTATTTTCAAAAAATCAAGGTGGAATTCATGTGGGAATCTAATTGGTTAAGTGGTGAAACCTTAACCATCAGAGATTGAGGTAACCATCAATGGTCATCCTGACTATCAGCAATCAAGGACCAAGGTAAAAAGGTGTTTAAAGGGTGGGCTTAGTTAATTGGTCAAACTAACCATGGTCAGATTTATTTAGGGGTCAAAGGGTCAAACTGGTCCAAAGGGGGTCCTAAGGTGGTCTAGGGGTGTTTTTATATTTAGAATTATGATGTGTAGATTTTTGGTGTCTAAATTTTTCTCTTTTTTATTATGAAACTTTGAATCAATAAGCTACAAAATAAAAATTGATTCTTGGTTTAAGGTCTAGTTACCTCAAGTATGGGAGGAGGTGTTCCCCCTCAAATTGGGAGTCAATGAGATAAAATAGAATTGGGTGTAGGTTTTATAAGTTGAATAAAGGTGATGACAAAGGTGGAAATCATGAAGGTGGGTGATAGGTTAGGCATTAAAGATTAAATATGTGCACGAAGTGTGATAAAAGGTGTGATAGCCAAGATCATGCATAGACTAGGTTTCCATAGTTGGTAAAAATAAAGGTTGATGCTAAAAGGATAAGTGACAAGTTAACCATGTGATTACATTTAGGCATGGTGGTTGGGTACACTCATAAATTTAAGACTCCTAGGTAATGTCTATGGTTCCATGGGTATCTAAAGTAGGAAGTACTCTTAGGGAAAAAATAAATTCGTAAAGTGTCATAGGTATCTAAGGTAGGAAGTTATCTCAAGAAGACACAAGTAAGTTTGGTATGCATGAGGTGGCACAAGTTCAAAAAGTGGTCAACATGGTAAATTTTGTTGTTACAATCAAAGGACCAAGCAAAAGTCATCATAAAATGCATGTTAGCTAGTTTGAAATAGACCAATAGCGAGATGATGAGGTGGTTAGGGTGGGTGGAGAAGATAGTCTTCATGGGTGGGTGTTTTTATTTAGGTCTATTCTAAAAAGGATACTCAAGGTAAGAATAAAAAAGGGAGAAACCTAACCATTGATAATTAGGGTGCTTAAGGGTGACCGTCAGCGATCACCCTGACTATCGATAGTTAGAGTGAAAACCCTAAAAGACCACAATCAAAAGTGAAAAGTGAATAATTTTTACATATTTGAACATTTGTTATTATTTACTTTAAAGCTCTTATGTTTGGGTCAAATTAGTTGAGGGTGATTGTTGAGGATGGTTAATTGTTGAGGTGGATGATTGGATCGAGTGGACCAGTGAGGATGCAAGGTGTGCATGGACATAGATAAGGATGGGTAGGGGGTCCCCATATTCCTCCTCAATGATGGTCAAGGAATGAGGTAGGTGTTATATTGAATTATTAGAGTAGCTATGAATTGCATTTACATTGATTTTTGAGGTTGATTGGTGGGTGGGTAGGGCTTAGAGGTTTGGTTATGCCCTAGGTAGAACTTTCATGTTTTTAGTTAAATTGGGTGGTAGATTCCTAAATTGGGGAGGGTAGGTTGGGTGAATATTGAGTAAGAAATTTTTATGTAAATGGTAATTTTTTGGTGGTTTTAGGTAGTATTAAGTTTTGTGTGTTTCAATTACAGAACATCCATAGTGACCATTGGTGATCAAGTCTGACTATCAATGGTCAACATCTATGAGGAAAAGGATGTTTGACTATCAACGGTCACCATAACCATTGACGATAACCTAGTTACAAGATGGTTTTGAAATTTTTTAAAATTCTAAGGAATACTAGATGTTAAATGTCTAGTATGGGTTGACCCTGTAGGTTAAATGGTAGGTGTTAGTGGGTAATAGTGAAAACTATAGGGTTGATAGATAAGGTAAAAGGGTTGCACAGGTACTAGTTAAATGGGTAACATGGGTAGGGAAATCAGTTGTTGTGTGGGGTTTAAAGGTAAACAAGATAGTTGAAGAGGAAAATATCATAGGCAAAATAGTATAGATGACTAAATTTACTAATGAACTATGCAAGTATGGGAGCAGATTCAGATGTGTGATCAGGTGTCACATATCTTTATAGAGGTTTATTAGGGTATGACTCTAGTATATTGGGCTCATATGGAAGTTGTCAGTCTAGGAGAGATGCAATACTACTAGCACATTTTTCATGATACATCGATTATGATGGCCCTCATCGAAAGATGGGATCCAACTATAAACACCTTCCTTCTACTAACTGGTGAGATGACTATCTTGATAGAGGACATATATAAGAACACTCAGTTTCCCCTACAAGCTGACCTAATATATCATATTAAGAGGGAAGAACACGATGATTTATTATATCTAATGTATAGAGATGACCATGATCATGTTAGATGGTATGATGGGGTTTTAGCTACTTCACACTATATCGAAGGGTGACATGTGAGAGGAGATTGATGATGATGATGAAGATGATGATGATGATGATGATGATGATGATGATGATGATGATGATGATGATGATGATGATGATGATGGTAGTGTTATGATTTACCCTTCCCAACTTGAGCAGTGTGAGGTTCCCATACTTGTTGTTGGGGGTGTTGGTTGAGATATTGGGGAGGATAATGTTTTTATGGGTACCTATTTCTATGCTAAATCACTTTCTACATCCAAAGAAGAAATAAGAAACTAAAAGAAATGGTCAAGGCTAGAAGATACCTGATTGTAGTCGTGCACACTGAAATCAGACGTTGGAAGGTACTCCTCTTTGGCTATGGAGGAATGACACCTGCAAATAAAAATAGACTAAACATGAAAAAATGTTAGATAGAGAGACGGTGGGCTGTCAAGCAAATGCCTGATCCTGAAAGTACGAAGACTTCCTAGAAGGATATCAACCCACTAATAGAAAATAGAAATATTTGATGAAAGTAGATAAAAGACAGAATGACAAAAAAATAAAAGACAAAAAACAAAGTGCGTACCTGATATGCAGCAAACTGTTCTGCATAGTCGCTGGTGTCATTCTCTGTGCCGGCGTCGGTCAGGGGAAGGTGCCGACGTTGGTTAAGGTGCCAGCGTCAGTCAGGGTAATGACCAGCGTCGGTCAGGGCAAAGACAGAGTTTGGACGAGTTTGGTTGGGTCTGGTTGAGTCAGGATAGAGTCTGGTCTAGTCTGGATAGGGTCTGGGGGTTTGTAGAAGGTCTGTTGTTTTGTTTGGGGTTTGTGCAGGAAGTCTGAACAGAGTTACAGACTGGGATAGTGGGCAAAGGTGTAAAGGAGTAAGTCAAGTCTCGGGGCTACAGTCTGAAGATCTGGGGTGATAGCAGTAAATAAAAATAATAACCAGAGAGAAATAAAACATAGAGTAAGATACTTACCTATTATACGCTTGAAGATGAAGTGGGAGACGTGGTTGTCATTGTTGTTGTGCTATCGGATGACTGAAGTAGAGTTCCTGTACGCAGAAGATAGTGAATGCAGATTGATTGAATGCCAGAGTTGATTAATCATAAGGGTTCTTGTTGAATGAATAATGAACTGGTTGGTTGAATAATGAAAAAACCCATTGATCGAATAAAGAGGTTACGGATGAAGGTGAGGGACGGTTTGATAATCGATCGAGAAACTGATTAGGAACCGAATGGGTAACAGGTAACAGAATAACGATTCCTACATTTGGATCAAAAATGTAATGCTAAGGAGAACCGATGTCGATATAACTGCCGACGTCAGCCGATAAGTGACCGACGTCGGCAACGTCAGTCGGGTGGAGACCGTGGTCGGCAGATGCAGAATGGGGGTAGAGACTTACTTTAGTCTTTTGCTCATTTTGACAAGCTGCCAGGGTTAAGGCTAATGGGAAAAATGGTTGACAGGGGTTAAATAGGCGAGGGAGAATAAAACGGGGGATGACTAGGGGAGTCGACACGATTTCGGTGTCTACATTTGCCCCTTTTTGTCTTGTTGGTTGTTCTGGACAAACTGCAAGACAAAAATAGGAGTAATTGCCCCAAGTGAGGGATAAGGTTGATTTCATCTTGTTGGTTGTTCAAATGAACTGCAAGACAAAAATAGGAAGCAGATTGCCCCAATTATGGATGAGGTATTCCCCCTCAAAGCAAGAGTCGAGGGAAGGGAACCAGGAATCGAGTGCTGATTTGACAAAGAGTGGATGAAAAAGAGGAGTGAGGGTGAACGCTACAAAATTTGTGATTGCGCGCATACCACTGCACGAGATGGTTAGGTTAAAGTGTCGTAGGTCAAGGGTCAAGGAGTGCCAAAATTGAAATAACTGGACCCCAGCATTTAGTCATCTGTTGATCGAGTTATTTAATCGAAGCTGAAGCTCCAATGGGTCATCGCATTCTAGGTATCTCAAGCTCAGGAAGTGCTCCTAGAAACACGAAAAAGTCACAAGTAATGCGGATCAACCGGCTTGCAATCTTATACTTGTGAGAGTCCAAAAAGTCTGTGCATAATTTTGCTAATCAGTCATGAGGTAACATACATGAAAAAACAACCAAGGCAACATTGTCTTGGAAGTGGTCGAGGTCGGAGGAGATAGGCATGATCTCCAATGGTCAGTGGTCGTGGGGGAGGAATGGATGAAAGGATGTGGCCGAGCTAACCTTAGAAGACCCCATGTCGACTGAGTGCTGCCTACATAGCCCCTGTGGAAGGGCCTCAGGCCAATGTAGTTCTCCCTAGAAGGGAGGAAGGGTCAAAGGGATGGCATTGGTCGTGGTCAAGGGTAAGGTTATGGTTAAAAGGAGGAAAGAAGGTTTGTCCATCAGAGAGATGAACAAATGAGGATGGTCGAGCTAACCCCAGAAAATAGTCGTATCATCTGAGTGCTACCTACATAGCCCCGGTTATAGGGCCTCAAACCAATGTAGTTCAAACAAAGGGTCCAAGTAGTAGACAGGTGGTTAAAATGGGCGATAGATTGGTCCTGGTTATGATGAAATGATGAGGGGAAGAGATGTTGCAGCCTTTTCCATATTGTGTGATGGTGTATTCTGCAACATTGGTTAAGAGGTCTTTCATCCCTAGCAATATTCCATATTCATGATGGATGTATGCTAAGAATGAATTGAGGTTTATTTATGCTTCAGCAAGTATTGGTTTATGCTTAACATAAATTGTGTTTGGTCGATAGTTTCCATGTGTATTGGTGTCCATAGAAACTAGTGTGAATAGGCTATGGGAGTGGTTTGAAAAAGATAGTTGAGTTGAGTTGATTGACAAGTGATGAAGGTGAATGTGACCAAAGTGCAGAAGAAGTGAAAAGCATATTGCTCTTTCATTGACAAGGACCGAAAAGACAGTATAGATAGGGGTTAGTAGAATCAAGAGCCCCATTCATGCATGACGTCATTGACCATAGTTATGTTAGAATGGTAATCGAATCACTTTGACATTAAAGTGAGCTCGAAGTCCCTTGAGCAGGTGATAGGAGGAGGAAAAAAAGGGGTAACCCATTTTAAGAGCAGAGATAACTTTTCCCCTTTTTATAGGAGACCCTGAGATAACTATAAGTCAAGTCCATGACTCATTTTTTTTTTTATTTTTTTTTTTGGGGTGCAGACTGATCAATGCGGGAAGTCTGCATAGAGATGTCATTTGCTTGGTGGTCAGTTGTGAAGCTGATCAATGCGGGAAGCTTCTAAAATAGTGTTGTTTATTGCCAGATTAGTCATAGCCATCCTTCGAGGGAGTGGTCTAGATTTTTGTTTAATATAAGCGCTTTTAAATAGCTGTCCTTTGAGGGAGCAGTCTATTAATTACAGCAATTATAGTACAACTATCCTTCGAGGGAGCAGTCTACCTTTTGATTTTGATATTGATATAGTGACCATGGATATTGTGACATCTTGATTTGTTTTTATAGAAATGTGAGTCATGGACAAGATTATAGAAGGTTAGGGGCTCCCTTTCATTAGGACAAAGCATCCATACATCATAAAAGGGTTATAGGAGTTGTTAAGAGGAATAGGGTTGAAAGGAAGTAGGATTAAGAGGACGGGGATTGCTCAAGGGATGAGCTCAAGTTAAGTGTCAAGTGGACGAGTACTCGACTAGCAGTAGAACGGTCGCAGATGCAACGCATTAAGAGGCTCAGGTTCTGGGCGTCCATCAAGAGAAGACAAATGATAAGTCCCTGATCCATACTTGTGCATGATAATAAAAGGTCCAAGCCAATTAGGAGAAAACTTGCCTCATTTACTTCGCTCCATATTGGTCACGTGTTGATTCTCTTTGAGGACGAGGTCTCCGATGTTGAAATCTCGTTCTCGCAGATTTTTGTCATAGGCGCGCTTGATGCGATGTTGATAGACATGGAGATGATTAAGGGTAGCAAGACGGCACTCATCAAGTAACTCAAGTTGAGCTAAGCGATCTTGACAAAAGTCATCGTTGGAAAGGATATCATGTAGATAAATGTGGAGAGATGGGATCTGTACTTCAAGAGGTAGGATAGCCTTTGTTTTGTACATGAGAGAAAAAGGGGTAGCACCCATAGAGGTTTGGATGCTAGTGCGGTAGGCCCACAAAGCGAAGGGAATGTGAATGTGCCAATCCTTGCCTGTGTCACTAACTACCTTCATGAGAATTTTGGTGAGAATTTTTTTGGAAGCCTTGGCCTGCCCATTTGCTTGTGGGTAGTAAGGCGAAGAGAAACTGAGCTTGATGCCGAATGAGTCGCATAGCTTTTAGACAGTCTTGTTTTTAAAGGACTTGCCATTATCGGTGATGATCTTATGAGGGACACCAAAACGACAGATGATGTGGGTGTTGATGAAGTCGACGATCTTGTCAACTTTTGTGGAGATGAGAGGAATGGCTTCCACCCACTTGGTGAAATATTTAGTGGCTATGATGATGGATTGATGATGAAGAGATGAATGGGGGTTAATCTCTCCGATGAGATCTAAACCCCACTGAGAAAAAGGCCAGAAATCCTGAGCGATTTGCAAGGCGTGACTGGGGAGATGAAGCAAGTTAGAGTGCTGCTAACACTTGATGCAATGCCAAACATAATCGCTACAGTCTTGATGAAGGGTAGGCCAGAAATAGCCCAGACGAAGGATGCGCTTGGCAACCAAATTCCCACTAAAATGTCCACCACAAATCCCATCGTGGACTTACTGAATGGCTTGAGATGCTTCAGTGGAGGTGAGACAGCGAAGAAGGAGGCCGTCGAAGCCTCGCTTATAGAGAAGACCCCCTAGCATGGTATAGCGAGTGGTATGCTTGATAAAAGCTCATCGTGCATTACTAGAGAGGTTGGGAGGAATGACAGAGAAAGATAAGAAGTCCACAAGTTGCTTATACCAAGCATCTCGTGGGCTAGGGTCTATAGTGTTGACATGATGAATGTGAGAAGAGATATATGAAGGCAACAGCACACGACGTACCGTGACAAAAAGTCTGGATGCAGATGAAGAAGATGGGATATGTGAAGCGAGAGAAGCCATGGTGTCAGCAAACTTATTCATGGATCGAGGAATAGTCTGCAAGAGGAAAAGGTCAAAAGATGCAAGGAGAATGTCAGCACAGTTTTTGTACCTTTGCAAAATTTCATTTTTACAGAGGTATGAACCGTTGACCTGATTGACGATGAGCTGCGAGTCACCGAAGATGTTGATGGACTTGATGCTGAGGGAAAGGGTGGTCTGAAGTCCCAAAATTAAGGCCTCGTATTTGGCCATATTATTGGTACAATCAAAGTCAAGTTTAAAATATAGAGGCATGGGCTCCCCTTCGAGTGGGATGAGAATGACCCCAGCACCCCCACCTAGTTGACATTTGGAGCCGTCAAATAACATAGTCATCTGATAGGTGGTGTCATCGGAGGAAAGCGTAGTGATAGATTCATCAGGTAACTCACACTGTGAAGGTTGATTGTCAAGAAGAGGGGCATCTGCTAGTTGATCAGCGATGGTTTGCCCCTTGATAAATTTCTGCTGGATGAATTTGAGATCAAACTCAGCAAGCAGCATGAGCCACCGAGCCATACATTGATTCTGATATGGCTTGGAGTGCATATACTTGAGAGGGTCAGTGTGGGTGATGACAAAGGTTTTGTGATTAAGATGATAGTGGCGAAGCTTAGTAGCGGCAAAGACTAATGCCAAACAGAGTTTCTCGATATGGGTATATCGAGTTTCATAGTCGACCAATGTTCAGTTGATATAATAGACCGCTTGCTCACAGTGATGCTCATCTCGGTGCGTGATCATGGCACCTAACGAATGATTACTGGCTGAGATATAAAGGTGGAAGGGTTGGTCATCTTTAGGTGGAATGAGGACTGGTGGAGAGACTAGATAGCATTTTAGGGCTTCAAAAGCCTCTTGACAGTCCTTATCCCATATAAAGGAGACGTCCTTCTTAAGGAGATGATGAAAAGGTTGGCAGCGGTCAGAAAGCTGTGAGATGAAATGACAAATAGACTGGAGCTTGCCTTGCAAACTGTGAAGCTGCTTGAGAGTGGTCGGGGATGGCATTTCGAGTATAGCGTGAATCTTGGCCGGATCTATCTCGATGCCATGGAAAGAAACGATGAAGCTAAGGAGCTTGCCAGAGAGGACCCCAAAGACACATTTCTTGGGGTTAAGATGAACATTGTACTGAAGAAGATGAGAGAAGATGATTTTGAGAATGGTTAGATGGTCACGGCGAAGCTTGGACTTACCAAGCAGGTCATCCACATAGTCCTCCATGATTTTGTGAAGGAGATCATGGAAAATGTAGGTCATGGCACGCTGATAAGTAGCACCTGCATTCTTCAAGCCGAAAGGCATGACTCGATAGTAGAAAGTCCCCCATGGGGTAATGAAAGTGGTCTTGTGCTGATCTTCTGGAGCAATCAGGATTTGATTATATCTTGAAAACCCATCCATGAGAGATAGCATCTCATGGCCGGTCATAAGATCAACAAGCTGGTCAATGTTAGGAAGAGGAAAGTCATCTTTGGGACAGGCTAAGTTAAGGTCACGATAGTCCATGCAGATCTGAATCCCCCCAGTTGCCTTGGTGACTGGGACGATGTTAGAGACCCACTGTGGATAATCGATGGGCTGGATGAAAGAGACAGAAAGGAGGTGTTGAAGCTCCTCTTTGACAAGGAGGGCAATGTGAGGATGCATCTTTCGAAGCTTTTGCCTAACAGGTTTAGCCTCTAGTTTGGTGACAATGTTATGGGTAATAATGGTGGGGTCAATGGCAGGCATATCACTGTAAGTCCAGGCAAAGGCCTTGCTATGGTCAGAGAGGAACTGGGTATAGTCAAGTTGTTCCTGAGCGTCTAAAGATTGTCCAATCTTTAAGACATAAGGAACATCAGAAGAAGGAAGGTTGATGTCAATGGTTGATTCATTTAACATAACTTGGGTTTCAGAAGGGAGGGAGTGCTGGATGAAAGAATCGTCAGTGCCCATGTAAGAAAGAATGGCGTCAGCATCAACGCAATGGACAGTGTGAATGGTTGCCGACTCATCTTCGATCATGCTGGGAAAAATGAGAGGGAGAGACTTGGACACCCCATTGAGCTGATAAGTCAAGGGTTCCAGGCAGATGGTGTTTATGCAAAAAAAAACTAGGAGGAATGGAGACCACCGACTCCGTAGGTGAAGGGGGTGGAATAGGCGAGTGTGGAGGAGATTGGTCGATGATTGGCAGGACAAAGGTCTACAGGGTCTTGAGTGGGGTCATGATATCCCAAGCCATACTGTTTCTTGGAATCGTCATCGTTGAGTGGTTGGATAGGCTGATGGGAGCCCTGCTCATAGCGTCTGAAACCAAAACCCTTCCATGCACACCTGTAAAGGTAAGTGTGTGCAAAGGTGGGGTTGCCAAGAAATGAAAAGTCTAATGTGAAAGGTTGGGGTGAAGAAAGAGGATTACTATCAGTAGGAGCTTGATTGAGCCCCCCATAGACGAGGTTGGTTCGGAGGTGAGGAGGACCATAAGGTATGATCATCCCGATCTGATGGTCGTAACTGGGGCTGTGATGAAGGCGTCCATACTCTTGTGGAGTTTGGAACATGTCTAAAGCCAACAAGCGATACTCTCCCAATGAAAGTCTTTGGAAGATGTCTTCCATGGGGTCTGTGGTCATCGCTTGAAGGGGAGGTGTAAGGGCGACTGCCTATTGTGAATTGGTCAAAGCTTTCGCGAATGGAGGTGGTGTCGGGATTGATGGCTTGATAGGGATGAGGATGTCATTTGGATGGTAGGTGGTGTTTCAAGTTTTGAAGGGCAAAGGGTCAGTAGGAATGGTGTGGACTTGCCCGTCATGGTCAAATTTCACACAACATTGCAGGGTGGAGGGGACACAAGCCATGGCACGGATCCAGGGTCAGCCCAGTAAGATGTTGTATTGAAACTCTCCTTCGATGATGTAGAAGAGCTCTGGGACTGTGCGTGGACCAACATGAATATGAAGGACGACTGTGCCAATGGTCGTGGCAGTAGTGTCATTAAAAGAGCACAAGATCACATCAGTTTTGGAGACGCAATTCTTGGGAAGAGCCAACTAATCAAAGGCATGGGTGGAGATGATGTTGATGCTAGTGCCTCCATCGATCATAATGTGTTTAATGCGTGTCTGATCGATATAGGCAGTGATGAAGAGGGCGGCGTCCTAATCTTCTGTATTGGATGTGGGAATCTCAGAATTGTTGAATGTGATGGAGGCAACAGGGGCTAAGGAGTGGACAAGGGCAGCAAGTGGTTGGGGGTCCTCGGGTTAGACCTCCGCTGCTTACAGAGCTTGGATGAGGGCCTGACAATGCTGGGGCAAGGTTTGGATGAGGTCATAGAGGGACATCTTCACAGGCGTCTGGTGAAGCTATTTCAACATGGAGTCATGGATTGGTCTGGAAGAAGAAGAAGAAGAGGAGGGTTGAGGTGCGCTAAGGATAGAAATCTTAGGCTTAGGTAGTTGAGGTGGATTGACAAAAGGGTCGGTCTAAGGAATGGCAGCTTTTTCTTTCGCCTTGTCCTTTTGTGACCTAGTGGTGATGTGAATGGCATTGATTTCAAAGATGGGAGGTGAAGGTGATAAAGGGGTTGTAACCGGTTGATGAGATGTTGATGGGTTTGAAGAGGTTGGAGGGTTATGAGAAGGAGTCAAGGGTTGGTCGAAAGTGTCCTCAAAGAGAAGAGTTTCTTTCTCCAGATAATGGTGAATGACAGCCTTGAGGGCACAGCAAGTCTCGGTATCGTGTCCTAGCGTACGATGATATAAACAAATCTTCGTGTCATCAAACTAGGAGGGTTTAGACCCGAGAGGTTGGAAGGGCTTGATGGGTGGAAGAGTTATGCTAGAAGTTTTCAAAATTCATTGCAAGATCAAAGAGTATGAGCCCACTAAAGGGTCCGTGCTCATCGATGTATGCGATGCCAGTGACTTTTGCTTGGGTGAAGTTAGAGGAGGTTTTCGTACCACCTTCTGGGTTGATGGTGCGATGACAGGTAGAGATGGTACATTATTCATGAGAGGTACCGCCCTTTTGGGAGGGGGTAGGCTTGTGGTAGGTAAAGGAATCAAAGGAGGCAACCGGTTTTGATTAGAGGTTAAAGTGGGAAGGACTCTAGTTAGGGTTGAAGGATGGGGACCCAAAATGGAGGGCAATGGTGATGGAAGAGGAGGCATTCGCCTCTGTGGTTTGGCAGTCTTCTATGATTTGGCTTGAAGACTACTATTGGTTGAAGTCTGGTTTAAGTCCACCTTCACTTGTGGATGAGTGAGGTTGGAGACGGGGCGAATGCCAAGTGACTTGATAGGTTTAGGCAGAGTAGATGAGGGTTTCAGTTTTGATGAGGTTGATGGAGATGTAGACGGTCTAGAAGTGGAAGTCTGATTTTTGTTGATAGTCTTGGGAGGTTCTGCCATGGGAGGATTAGCAGCATGAGATGAGAGGGCACGGGCTTGTTGAAGATCTGTGAGATGGTCCCACAATCCCTGATGCTCCACTTTCCTAGAAGGGAGAAGTTTGAGTCTCTCCACTAGTCAGGAAAATGGCTGAGAAGATGCAAGATGAGGTTTGGGTTCTTGAGAAGACGTCGACGGTTGTGGGACCAAAGGTATGGTAGTTTCAGCCCCAAAGCATGGTGAAGTCGTGACAGGTTCATCCTTGGTTGGAGATGAAGGAGAGATAGGTTCTTCCCTAGGTGGAGAAGAAACTGGAGAATGAAGCTCCTCAAGCGGGTAAAGGGTAGGGATGATAGTGCCCTCCACTTGCGGTCGAGGAGTAGAAAAGGTTAGGTCCTCCATGGGCAGCAAGAAGGAAGATGGTGAAACTGGCGGTGCTGGTAAGGTCGAGGCATCCTCCAAAATGAGAGAGGTTGAGGGAGAACTAACCAGAGAAAGAGGTTCATCCACATGTGATGGACTGATGGATGAACTCACCTCTTGAGGTTGGAAGGGCGAGACCGTATTGACTGTTTGAATATTATGTTCATGAGAGTTGTTAATCAAGGTTTGGACGTTGTTTTGAGTTGGTGGATGATTGGGGAATGGTTGTTTGAAGATATCGATACCCTCATTAGGAGGGGAATTGGGATTGTTGAGGATGAGGTCACCCTTTTCCAGCATGTCTTGGATTATGTTTTTAAGGGTTTTACAGTTGCCCGTGTCATGACCCTTAACACGGTGGTAGTTACAGAAGTCATTTTCCCTATACCACGCAGGGATGGCACGTGAGGGATCAAATTTTGGTAGTGGTCAGATCTGGGGGAGATTGAGGGCCCCTTGTTTGATGAGTTTTTTCAACACAAACGCGTATGATTCTCCGAGTGGAGTAAACTGCCACTGTATGTATCTCTACTAAAATTGATGAGTGGCACTCATAGATGTGGATAGTTCAGGTTGATTAGTTGAAGGCAAAGAGGAAGAAGATCTAACAACCACAGCGTTTGCTGAAGCTTTAGATTTAAGATTAGACGAGGAAGGCTTAGAAGAGGGGTCATTGGTTTTGGAGTTGGGATTCTTGCTTCGCAACTTGACTTTATTCTCCTCGACGGCACGTAACTCAAGTTTACAAGCCATCGTGAAGGCTTCGTCAAAAGTGCGGAAGGTCTGAACCCTCAAGGTAGAAGAAATATGCCTAGCACAGGCTTGAGAGAAAAGTTCAATAAGCTCAGGCTGGGGTAAGGAAAATGAGAGTTGATTGATAAGGCCCCTCCACTGAGTGATGAAATCAGCAATGGATTCATCCTCAAACTGGCGAATAGAATAGAGGTCTGTGATGGAGACCTTCTTGGTGATATTGATAGAGAAATGATCGAGAAAGAGCTGGGCCAGCTGAGTGAACGTGAAGATGGAATGGCTGGCAAGGGAGTTGTACCAGTCAAGCGCAGCACCCGAGAGAGACATGGGAAATGTGTGTAAAAGCAACACATCATCGTGGGCGATAAGGTAACAGGCATGTCTGAATGCCCGTAAATGTTTTTGTGGGTCTTCCTTGCTTTGGAAATGAGAAAACTTAGGAAGTTCCCACTAGCTGGGATATGGTCTGATGGGGACAGAAGGATGGATGGGCTCATTGCAAATTTGTTCGTACGAGAGAGTGTTGTGTGAGCTGGAAACGGAGGTCTCTAGGTTGGACATTTTATCCATCAGCATCTTGATAATATCTACTGACGGATTGGTGGGTGGAGCACCTCTTAGATTGTAAGGCACTTGAAAGAGGCTGGAAGAGGTATACGACATAGTCAGTTGTACCAGTAAGGGCGCAACGTACAGATGACTAGTCGTAGGGATAGAAGAGGTGACTAAGGATGGTTGGGTAAAAGGCATGGCTAGGTTTGACGTTGTCACGGGAGGTTGGTTAGAGGTAACATGGGCTAATGGATAGGTAGCCACCCTAGTGTTGATAGGAGCAAGGGTAGGCAGAATAGAGACGACCAAATTCTGAAAGGGGGTAGAAAGTGGTTGAGTGGGCTGAGATTGATAGGGGGCCGAAACCCCGGTGGAAGTGGGCCCAATGATGGAGGGAGAGGCCACACTTGGATGGTTGGTAAAAGGTTAGTCATTGGTTGAGGCAACAGCCTGGGTGTCTAAGGGTTGCACTACGAACGCCGTTGATACGGCCGCAGTCTCAGAAAAGAGGTCGGCATTCCGTAAATTGGATTGCCCAAGGTGTCTCGCGTTTGGCTATTCATGAGATAGTGTTGCAAGGCTTTTACATTGAGGTCCAAGAATCATGCAAAATCTTGGTCCCCTTCTAGGATAATAGGTGTTTGGGTCAGGGATGGTCTGGTAGGAGTTCTTTCAATTTCTGAGTTGAACTCCATTATAGGGCTGGTTATAGGCGGGGTAGATGGAAGAGGATGATGCCTCACCTGATCAACTAGAGCCTTGGCTTGGCTACGAGTCAGAACCATTCAAGGCAAGGAAGAACGTCCTCACAAGCTCAAACAAGCAGATAAGAACTAAAAGGATGAAGAACACAAGCAGATCCTAAAACCCTAGAAGTAAATTATTAGGATTATAGTGGCTTATGCCTTAGAATGTGTGTAGAGGAAGATTGGATTTTGAGTCGGGTCCTAGAAGAAGCAGTCTATGGATGGTTTTAGGTTTTTTTATGGTGCTCAAGAAGTCTGTGTTAGGTTTCGTACAAGTCCTGGTGCTAAGGAGCAAGCTCCCCTCACTTCATGATTCCAGTGGTTAGCTGGTTTCACTTAGCCAAAATATACTTCCCCTAGAGATTAGGCTCCGCCAGAGAACGGAGTGGGCTTTCTCCTTGGTGATGAAATCCAATTAAGATCGCTGGGACGGGTAAGGTATCTGCTGGGGGATGAAATCCCAGTCAGGCCTTATCTCAGGTAAGTTAAGATGTTTGTTTTGTGCAAGTGGTTTGGTCATGTAACATCAAGTGATCTAGATTAATTTAATATGTGTTTGTTAATTACTATGTGTGGTCTAAGAGATGCAGGCAAACAGAAATGAATGTAAAGTGTTTTAATGCCCAAGTTAAAATGTTTGTTCATATGAAGACGAATGGAGAAAGAGTCGAAGAATATGAATTTTAGCTAGTCTAGAAGTGCAAGAAAGAAAAGAAAAGTTTTTTTAGTCCTGCTTATGATGTCATTTAAGAAGAGACAAAAGGAGGTGAAAAGGAAGGAACCTAATGCACCTATATGAACGAAAGAAAGAAAGAACCCAAGGAAGGCCCTAGGGTCCCACCGGGCATGCCAGAATGTTTCTACGCTAAATCACTTTCTACATCCAAAGAAGAAATAAGAAACTAAAAGAAATGGTCAAGGCTAGAAGATACCTGATTGTAGTCGTGCACACCAAAATCAGACTTTGGAAGGTACTCCTCTTTGGCTGTGGAGGAATGACACCTGCAAAGAAAAATAGACTAAACACGAAAAAATGTTAGATAGAGAGACGGTGGGCTGTCAAGCAAACGCCTGATCCTGGAAGTACGAAGACTTCCTAGAAGGATATCAACCCACTAATAAAAAATAGAAATATTTGACGAAAGTAGATAAAAGATAAAATGACAAAAAAATAAAAGACAAAAAACAAAGTGCATACCTGATATGCAGCAAACTATTCTGCACAGTCACCAGTGTCGGTCTCTATGCCGGCGTCGGTCAGGGGAAGGTGCCGATGTCAGTTAAGGTGCCGGCATCAGTCGGGGTAATGACCGACATCGGTCAGGGCAAGGACAGAGTTTGGGCAAGTCTGGTTGGGTCTGGTCGAGTTAGGACAGAGTCTGGTCTAGTCTGGATAGGGTCTGGGCGTTTGCAGAAGGTCTGTTGTTTTGTTTGGGGTTTGTGCAGGAAGTCTGAACAGAGTTACAGACTGGGATAGTGGGCAAAGGTGTAAAGGAGGAATTCAGGTCTCGGGGCTATAGTCTGAAGATCTGGGGTGATAGCAGTAAATAAAAACAATAACCAGAGAGAAATAAAACATAGAGTAAGATACTTACTTGTTATATGCTTGAAGATGAAGTGGGAGACGTGGTTGTCGTTGTTGATGTGCTACCGAATGACTGAAGTAGAGTTCCTGTACGCAGAAGATAGCGAATTCAAATTGATTGAATGTTGGATTTGATTGATCGTAAGGGTTCTCATTGAATGAATAATGAACTGGTTGGTTGAATAATGAAAAAACCCATTGATCAAATGAAGAGGTTACAGATGAAGGCGAGGGACGGTTCGATAACCGATCGGGAAACTGATTGGTAACCGAATGGGTAACAGGTAATGGAATAACGGTTCCTGCGTTCGGATCGAAAACACAGTGCTAAGGAGAACCGATGTCGGCAGAACCGCCGACGTCGGCCGATAAGTGACCGATGTCGGCGACGTCGGTCGAGTGGAAACTGTGGTCGGCAGATGCAGAATGGGGGCAGAGACTAACTTTAGTCTTTTGCTCATTTTGACAAGCTGCTAGGGTCAAGGCTAATGGGAAAAATGGTCGACAGGGGTTAAATAGGCGAGGGAGAATAAAATGGGGGATGACCAGGGGAGTCGACATGATTTTGGTGTATATATATAGGAGTTATGAGATTTTAGGGCCTATAAGAGATATGACATCAGTGTCAATATGGTTCTACTCTATTGGGCTTATGAGCACATCTAAGTGTTGAGTCCAATGGGGTTTCCATGGATGGGATACACTTAGATAGATTTATTGATAGGTTATATAAAGTGGAGAGCTAACTTTGTTGCTTTAAGAGTAGGTAAAGGGGCACATGATATAGATTGGTTCAAGGGTGCACTAGGTTCATTTATGATTGGTGATATTATTTGGAGACCATATATTGGGTTCTCAAAGTGGGTTGGCTATAGGAAGTAGACTCTATCCTTAAAGAGTTATAGGTTGATCTTTAGTTAGAGGGAGAGAGAGGTAGAGCTCATCCCATTTGATAAGGTATAAAGGTAGTTTGTATTGGTTTAGGGGATCTTAGGTCTATTCTTGAGATATAGAGATGAATATGTAGATATCCTTCTATTGGATTGACAACTAGTACAGACATTACTTAATCATGAAGATTTACCTGTGAGGCTAATGACTAATGCTGAAATTTTTCTATATGGTTATCATACATGGTACTAGGATCTATACATAACAATAAACTTTGATGGAGATGATGGTGGCAGGAGGCCAATGGATGTGGACTTAACTCGTAGAGGTATGTGGGCACAGGTCCATGGAGGTACCCTAGATGCATAGGAAGGAGTGTCACTAGCCACTACATAAGCATAATTTATAGCTTTATAGGCTTAGGTGGTAGCCTTGTAGGGTTAGGTGGCTACACTTATAGGGGATAAGGACTAGGCTATATTTTTTTATCCTTGGTTACATAGAAGAGAGACTCCTTGAGATAGAGAGGAGGAGGAGTCATAGCATTCACAAGACCATTGAGCACCATCCCCATGGCATAATACCCAGCCATAGTGGAGAAGTTATAGTACTATGAGTCTATAGTCCTAAGGTTGTGTCTTGATGATCCTCGATAGGGTGAGTATACAGTGAGTTTAGTAGGTGGTGCTAGTGTGTCAACACTAGGGTAGTGGGCTATGTATATAGGTAGATAGATAGGTACTATAAGGGGTAGGCATAAAGACCTAGTGATGCTCTAGGTGATAGTGGTTTCCTAGGGGCATAGCTCTAATATAGTTTGGAAATATTATATGTTGTTGTATATCATTTTGATTCTAGCCTATGAGCTGATGTGGTGAGATGTACATTTTGAGAGAGAGAGACATGTATATTAGTGTATACATTATGATGTTAGACTCATGATTTATATATGATCCTTTTTTATTGTTCATGATCTATGGCTTAATTTGATGTTATGGGATGATGTTTGTATTGATTATGCTCATGTTATATCGATTATTCTTATGTTATGGATATTGGATACTAATGTAGACTCACCTAGCTAGGAATGGGATGGATTTTATTTATGGTTATGATTTATGACATGTATGTTTATGACATGATAAATTTTAATGAGTATATGCTTTATTATTTAGATGTAGACATGTGATGAAAATGGTTAATTAATTTATTGTTCATCAATTCTTGACTTTGACACATTGATAGATATGCTAATGGTATATGTTCTTGATTATGATATATGTTAATGCATGGTTTTTATGATTATGGTTATTGTTATTTTACTAGAGGTATAGCACATAAAGTAAGTTAATTAACAACACTAGATGTGAGAACAAAGGATATAATCAAGAGAAAAAAGTCTTAGTAAATATATCAACTAGTCATAATAGGATAGAAAGAGGGTGTGATGCTTCTTATTTTTCAAGGACTAAAACAAAACCAAAGTTGGATTGGCTTAAGAAACATAAGACCTTTGAATTCTTCGTATTAACATTCATTAGTTGGTTAAAAAGGTGTCAAGATCACATAATGTCATGTGAGATCAGAATTCCTTATAGTGTATAAAGGGGAGATAGATGAAAATAGAACCTTATTATGAGACTACCATCCTCTTTTGTAGGTTTTCAAAGAGTCAGTATAAACAAGTCTATATCATACAAAGTGTAGAGTGATTAATGCAGGAAGTCTACTCATGAGAGCTAATTATGGATTTCAATACTATTTTGCTTATGAGAACCAATTGCAGCTTTTTAAAAAAAATGATTTTGTTATTGCTTGAAATGGGTTTTTTTCTTATTTGCTTAGGAAGGTTGGGGAAGCCGATCAATGCAGGAAGCTTCCAAGAAATTGCTTATTTTGGCAAATTCTTTACTTAACCATCCTTTGAGAGAGTGGTCTAAGTGTATGTGTTTGTATAATATTTTGATAGCTATCCTTTAAGGGATTAGTCTACCTTATGTTGATCAATTTTAAATATATTTTCAAAAATTATCCTTCAAGGGAGTAGTCTACGAAGGCTAGGAATGATCCATGATTTCTATTGGTTTGGATTTTGCCTTTTTGCTTTGTTTGATTTTGCTTGACATATAATTTATTATATAGCCTTAAGGGTTCACCTTTATAAAGGCAAAACTAAAAGAACAATAAGGTTTATTAGGTGTAAATGGGTTTAAGTGACAATGATCATGGGAATCCATCCTGTATAAAGGGGAAAAAAGTACCATGAGAATCATGCCATGGGTAAAGACATGGTACCCATTTATTCAAGATTAGGATATGATTGTGATGGGTAATCGCATGATTCATTTTTAATCAATTAACCCTAAAACAAGGATATGAATGTGGTTTGTAAGAAAGGGATGATCTTAAGTTAGATAGAAGGTGAGTTTGATCCTTTTTAACAAAATAAAGGATGCATATACAAAGCATTAAGGGGCTCAAATTATGGGTTACCTTCAAGAGAGGATAATCGATAAGCTCTTGATCTATACTTATGGGTTACGATATAAGGTTTAAGCCAATTAAAAGCAAACTTTCCTCACTTGTTTTTATCCATATTAGTGACATGTTGATTTTCCTTTAGGATGAGGTTTCTGATGTTGATTTTTTTACTCTAAGGTGTTTGTTATAATCATGTTAGATGTGATATTGATATACATGAAGATGGGTAAGGGTGGTTAAGTGATGCTCATCAAGTATCTCAAGTTGGGATAAACTATGTAGATGATAATCTTCTTCAAAAATGAGATCCTACAAAGATATGAAAAGAGATGGGATTTGGACTTCCAGAGGTAAGATAGCTTTGGCTCCAAACACAAGTGAAAAAGGTGTAACACCCATATGGGTTTGGATGTTAGTGTAATATACCCATAAGGCAAAATGGATGTGCAAATGCCAATCCTAACCAGATGCATTGACCATTTTAGTGAGCATGTTGTTAAGAGTTTTGTTAGAGGGTTATGTTTATCCATTCGCTTGAGGTAAATAAGGTGATGAGAAACTTAACTTGATATCAAATGCATCACAAATGCCCTAGACTTTTTTTTTTAAATATTTACCATTTTCGGTGATAATATTGTGAGGAACATTGAAGTGGTTGTTTCTTACTATTTCTAACTACACTCTTAACTTTTTGAAAGAAGGAAAGAAACAAGTGATGAGGGGTGTGTACCTAGTTAAATTTTGTGATCATTCATGACCAAATGAAGTGATAACTCCTTTTTGGTGAGGAAGGACTAGTTTCAATAAGACAGCACTAAACCAAATGTTGGTTAAACAAATATGAAGGGTGGACTACCTAACATATCTTATCTCTAAGAAGTAGAAGCTTCCTTGGATGTCTATCAATCCACACCCCTAATAACAAATGGTGATGATAAAATTAAGGAAAGATAATTGCATTTAAATTAAAAATAAAATAAATGTTTATGCCAAATAAAAATAAAATACCTATTCAATAGAATGATTAATATATAGCACAGCAGGTCAATACCATGCCAAAATGGGTCATGATTTGGTTCAAAAAGTCTAAACAGACTCTGTAGATAGGTCAAAAGTGGAAATGGAGTATATTTAGGTGTAAATTGGGTAGTAAATAATAATATATCATTTTCTTTGATAGGTGACCAGTGGTGGTCAAGTTGACTGATGACGGTGAGGTGATCGGTGATGGTTACTATGATCAGTGATGGTTATAGGAACTAACAATGGTTACCTATGTGGTTCTGATAATATATTAAAGTGGGGTTAAAAAGGAATGGTGTATGGGTAGAAGATTGAGTATGGAATTGGTGGGTGAGAAATGGGGTACAATTCATCTGATTGAGGCAGAAAGGTTAATAATGAAACAAATTGCTAAAAATAAATAAATTATACATGTTAGATGCAAAGTGTGAGATACATAAAACCTAAATAAAATTAGGCAGCATAATAGTACTTAAGCCTTCAAAATTCACACAAATAGAGTCTCAAGTTTCCTAAATACTTTCACAAGAGAATAAAAGGGCCTGGATGCAAATTTTTTGATCCTAAGCTCTTCTAACTGCTCTCATTTTATATCAATAAAGTTACCAAGTGAGGAGGGAGAAAATTGTTATTTTGTCTGGGATAAAGATTTTAATTTTAAGCAATGCTAATTTGTGTGATTCACATGGGAAGGTTTTCATTTTTCTCATGCTTATCTTGCACATAGCTAGAAGTGGCTTTAAAGCAGGCCTGGGGCCCTGACCAATAATGGCCAAGCTAACTAGCACTAGTTAGGCTAACTGGTGCTAGTCAAATACCTAAGGTAAAATGGGTATAATTTAGTTTAGAAAAAGGTTGATTAACAAAGTCAAGTTATAAAATTAACAAATGGGCTAAGTTAACTAGGTGGTAGACTATCTCCTGGGTTAGGTAGGGGTTCAAGCCGTGGGTTTAACATCAAAAACTGGCCAAGGTGTAGTTTTCAAATGACTACATTTTTCCCCTTTTTGTTGTGTATCTTGGTTAAGATATAGAATAAAAATGAATGGTTTGTTGGTTAAGATTTAATTGACCTAAGTATGGGAAGATTTTTTCCCCCTCAAATTGGGAGTTGATGAAGTAAAAGTGAAATTGGGTTCATGTTTGATGAGTTGTTATGTGGGTGAAAAGGTAGGTGATAAGGATGGTTGGTGAGGTTGGGCATTAAGGCACAAACATATGCACAAAATGTGACTAAGTGTGATATTAAATATCATGCATAGAATAAGTTACCAATGTTGGTAAAAATAAATTTGAATCTAGAAAGACAAGTGATAGGGTAACCAGGCCCCAACATTGGTCATAGCTGATCGGGTTACTCTATAAGTATCCTAGATAGGGTCAATATCTTATAGGTATCCATGGTAGGAAATGCTCCTGAGAAGACACAAAATGGTTGGTTATGCATGAGGTGGTTTAAATTCAAATGTTCAACATGGCAAAGTAATTAGTGTAGTCAAAATGACCAAGGCAAGGTCATCACAAAATATGTGAATAGTTTGGGTCAAAAATGGTTAACATCAAGGTCGGCATGGTCAGATGGTTGGTTGGTTAGTTGGAGAGTTATTCTCAAATGTTTCATGGTTGTTTTATGTGGAATAGGTGCTCTCTAATGGATGGTTGGGTATGGGTTGGTAAGGGATGGCTGACCTGACTCCATATGCACTAGGCAAGTGAATGCTACCTACATAGTTCCATGGATGTAATATCCAAAACTAACTTCAAACTAAATGTAGTTCTCTCAAAAGGTTAGAGGTTTACATGGTCCAAGGTTGGTGGAGAAAGGGTGATCTCCAATAGTTGGGGGAGAAGGTAATATCCAAAGGTCAGATGGTTGAGGGAGAATAAGTGACTCCCTGATAAGTGCTCGAGGTGAAAAAAAGATCCCAATGTAATGGCACTAGGGAGAAAAGGGGGATTTATAAATTCAACCATGCCTCAAGAGTTGTTAGGTGTTAGTTATTAATGGATGAAGAGGTTAAGTTAAAGGCAGTGGTTCAAGTGGAATTTTGGGTTGATATTAGTTTGGGTTGATTGATTTGGTTTAAATTTTGGTTTGATTTATTAAAATAGGTAATATAAATGGTTTATTTGGTTCACTTACTTATTTGGGCTGGTTACTTGGTTACAATAGGTAAGATAAATGGTTGATTTGGTTTGGTTGGTGGCTTGATTAAAAAAGGTAAGATAAATGGTTGGTTTGGTTCACTTACTGAGTTTGGTTGGTGGCTTGGTTTGTTGGGTAAGGTAGGATGGAAAAGTTATGACCATGTTCTTGGATCAAACCAAAGGTAATTCCATAAGGTAACTATCAAATAATTGGGTAGCTTTGGTTATGGTTGAGGTTAGGTTAACCTTGGGTGAGGTCTTATTGGTCGGAGGTTGATCCAGTAGAATAGGTTGGTTGGGTTGATAGGTTGGTTGAGTTTATATTAATAGTTTGATATTTAGGTTGGTTGTTTTTATTTATTAAGGTTGATGAGGTTGGTTGAGTTGGGATGGATCCAATATAAGGTGAAGTGGAGAATGTTGTTTTATGATTTATGATTATGAGATATAGACTCAATAGCTTTAGGCATGTGATGATGTGATGGAAACATGATTTTGAATAGATGCTTTTGATCATATGATGAATATGGTGATATGTGTATATTTTAGGTGAAATTTGGGTTTGTACATATGGGATGATGTGTTTTTTCATATATATTATCATGTACATGTGATTAACGGTTTTGATTATGGTCTTTTTGTGTATACGATCATGTGGTTTATAGATAGGAGGATGGATACGTGATAGTTACTATAGTTATGGTTGTTGAGTATGTGATGTGCTGATGTTTTTAATTGTTGTTAAGTGTATAGTGATATGACATGTTCAATGATATTTATTTATATGATGTTTTTTATGCCATGATTAGTGATTATTGCTCTGATGATAATGAGTTTGCAATGTGATTGTTGACATTTTATGGTTCTAGTGATTTATTCATTGAAAGGATGTGGTTGATGGAAATGGTTTGTAATGTTATAATGTATATGGATCATTGTGTTGATGAGAATGATGTGTTTAATGGTTTGATATGATATGTGATATGGTTATACAATGAAAACACATAAGGTAGTTTTAGGTAACACACTAAATGTGGAGAGAAGAATAATGAGACATACGTCTCCATGAACTAATGAATAGAGGGTAAGAAAAAGGCATGATGTGTTCATTGGTAAGGGATAAACAAACCAAATCTATATGGACTAAATGAAAATAAGCCTTTCGAGTGCTTCACATGAGCATGCTTTGATTTAAAAAGAAGGTATCTTGATCACTTTGTGTCAAGTAAGCCCATAGTCCCTTGAGTAGGTGATAGGTATGGTTGAATATGAAATGGGTGATATGATAACCTAATGTGGGTTAGCTTACCCCTTTTATAGGTGATCAAAAAATCATAATAGACAAGTCTATGTCTTATGATGTGTAAACTGATCGATGTGGGAAGTCTACTAATGCTATTGTGAAAGTTGATTGTAGCTTTATTGGGATTGATTTTTTTTGTGTGTTATTTTTATATAGGGTCTATTATTACTTTACTTGATAAGTTTGAGAAGTTGATCGATGCAAGAAGCTTCAAATGATTGTTTTTGACAAAGTTGACTTAGCCATCCTTCAAGGGAGTGGTCTAAGTTTAGATATGTTCATGTTTGATAGTTGTCCTTCAAGAAAGGAGTCTACATTTTTAAGAAATTTAATAATTAGGTACTTGTCCTTCAAGGGAATAGTTTGTAATTCTAGAAATATGAACCCAAGTGATATCCCAATTTGATTTTGAATGCTAGGTTTAGACATGGACAAGTCTATTTGGGTTTAGAGGTCTACCTTTATAGAGGCAAGAATTTTAGCACGATAGGTTAATGATGGATGAAGGAAAGTGGTTTGAAAGACAACTGATCATGGGATTCCATCTGATTAGAGACAAAAAGTATCCATGAAAACTATGCCATGGGTAGAGTCAAGATATCGATGCTTAAGATTAGGATATAACTATGATAGTTAATCATATGGTCCTTTTTTGTAATAAATTATCCCCAAGAGGAGGAAGGATAGGCAGGAAAAGGTGAAAATCTCATAAACCAAGGGATGAGCTCAAGTTAGACACAAAAGTGAATGTGATCCTTATTTTAAAAATAAAAAGGATGCAGATACGAAGTGTTGAGAGTCTCAAGTTCTGATTTGCCTTTAAGAGAGGAAAAATGATAAGCTCATGATCCATACTTATGGGTTATGATGTAGGGTCCAATCTAATTGAAATCAGACTTGCCTCTTTTAATTTTCTCCATATTAGTTATGTGTTGGTTGATACTAGGAGAGTACATGTCCCCTAGTTATTTTTTTGATACTTGATTATACATGGAAAAGATTTGGATTGATAAAAAGGGCAAGGTTCATTATGGGATGGCTTGGTGGAGAAAAATAATCTCTAATGGTTTGGGGGAGAAGGTGACTCCCAAATAGGTAGGGTATTTTCCAAATGAGTTTCCCCAACTTGTTATACCACTTGGTTTTTGGTTTGGATGATGAAGAAGGTACTCTCCAAAGGTTGGGTGATGGAAAAAGGTAATCTTTAATAGTTCAAGGTTGGTTGGTTGGTTGGTTGATAGGTTTGTCTGATAGGTTAAGGAAAAAATTCCAAGGGTTAATTTTGTTGATTGTTAAAGTATGGTTTGGGTTGAAAAATGGTCAAAGCCTTATGGAGGGAAAATTCCCTTAATTTGTTCTTTTCATGGATGATTAAAGATGAGAAAAAGGATCCCAAAGTGAAAGTGTGGGTTAAGAAGAAGGTTTGAAAGTGGTGAAAGTGTTAGTGATTAGTGATTATTAGGTTAGTTGGTTAGTGGTTAGCTAATTCAAGTTTATAGGCGGTGGTTCGGGTGGGATTTCCTCTATTACACCAAGGCTAGTAAAATCATGTTAGATCTGATTTAGGTAGGTTAGAATAGGGTTGGTAGGTTTGATGCCTTGATATTAGTTTGAGTTTTTGGATAGGTTGGTTATGGTTAAGTTAAAAGGTATGTTGATTTTGGTTGATTGATTTGGTGTAGAGGTTGGTTTGATTGTTTTAATTGGTTGGGTTGGTAAGGTTGAGTGGATGGTTATAGGTAAGGTAAGGTTAATGGGAAATTAGACTGGGTTAATGGTAGGTTTGGTTTGGTTAATGGTAGATAAGTTAGGGCTTAAGGTTAGGTTAATGGTAGGTTTGGTAGGTTTAATGGTTGTTAAAGTTAGGTTAATAGTTAGTTTCAGAAAATTGGTAAGTGGAAGAGGTAGGCTAATTGGTTCCACATGGATGAGTGGAAAAGGTTGGTTGGTTGGTTCCACATGGGTGAGTGGAAAAGGTTGGCTGGTTGGTTCCACATGGGTGAGTGGAAAGTTTTTGTTGGTTGGTTCCACATGGGTAAGTGGAATAGGTTGGTTGGTTAGTACCACATGGATAAGTGGAAGAGGTTGGTCGGTTTCCTTGATTTTGATTTTGAAGAAAATTTGAGAAGGTTCCACTCAGTTAACAAGTGGTTTCATTAAGGGTTGCATTTTTATTTCCTTAGTTATAGATTGACTAAGAATGAAATTTAATAGATGGGAATCATTGTGTTGAGGGCTTTGGTTATGGATTTCCTCAATAAAGAGTGAAGGAAGAGGTTCATTGATTGATTACTTGATGATATTCAAGGCTAGGTTGGGGGGAACATGCAAAATATCCTTTAAAACCTCCTTCTGATTGATAAGGTTTTGAATGAGCATCTTAAAAGAGCCACATTTACCGATATCATATCCATATGTGTGATTATATACACAAAATTCATTCTCTATAAACCAAATGGGATTTGGAAGAGATTTATTGATAGGTTTGATCTATGGAAGAATGATTATAGAAACTTCAAGGAGTTTGTCAAAGATTGAGGCATATGACTCCCCTAGTGGGGTGTACTACCGAGGAAGAGGGTGTACCAATGGTTCTTGAGTTTATGAGCAAATTGGTTAGTTTGATAAGGTTTGTTGGTTTGATGGGTTTAGTAAGTTTGATAAATTAGGTAGGTTTGGTTGGTAGTTGTTAGTTGGTTTTGAGGAGTGGGATAAGGTGGGTGAAGTTGATAAGATGGATAGTGTTGTTCCTAAAATCAGTTACACTCATTTTTGGAATAACCACTACAAAACTTGTCCATTTCGTGTTTTTCACTCCAAGTTCATCTTTTGAGGCAAATTTTTCTTATTCTCATGTTTGTTCAACTGGCATCATTCAAATTTTGTGACGTTCCCTTGTTGTATTTTCCTAAAAATAATAAAATAATTATGATCTTGATGCGGCTAGATGAAAAAAATTTCATTTCTCAAATTTAATTGTTTTCTAGAGTTTGCATGCAGAGGTGGTGAATTTTGCTGCCATTACATGTTGTTTTGATTTTCCCATGCAAAGGCAGCATTTTTTTGCCACCCTTACATCCGTCATGCAAGAGTAGCAAAATTTGTCACCCTTGCATCTTTTATTGTGTTCAATGTAAGAGCGGTGATTTTTGTCTCCCATGCATTCCTTTCCAACCTCACATGCAGAGGTAGCAAAAATTGCCGCCCCTGCATGGTCTCAATTTTTACACACAACATTTATGGCCACACGTGCTGAGTGGTTAGGGGTGATTTTCACCCCATTTAACCCCTTTCTTCCTCTTTTTCTTTCATTATTCTATTGTTTTTCCTCCTCCCTACCCCTAGATGATCAAGTGAGCTAGAGGAAGCGTGTTTTTGTTAGATTCAAGCATCGTTTCACGTTATTCTTTAGGTAGGGTTTTGGTTTTTGTTTTATTTTTTTTCCTTCTCTTTTTCATAGTTTTTTTTCTTTCTTTCTTTTCTTGTCTAGTTTTTCTCCTTTTTGTCTTCTTTTCCCTCCTATTTCCCGCTAACAAGGCAACCTAACTATGCCTCGACCCTCCTCCTTCTTCCCCCCTTGCACCGTTCAACCATTCTTTCCCATGTAAGGGTAGATAAAATTGCCACCATTACTATCTTCTATTTTTCTCTGTGTAAGGGCAGAGAAAATCACCGCCCTTACACAAAAATCTTCCAATCGCATGCATCAGTGGTGAATTTCACCATTGATACACATTCGACCACCGAACCATGTGCATTGGCAATAAAAATTGCCGCTAATACACTTGACTTCCCCACCATGTGTAAGGGCGGTGATAATCACCGCCCTTACACGAAACTTCTAACTACGTACACAGGCAAAAGTTTTTGTCATTTATGCACATTTGACCTTCCACATGCATTAGTGGTGAATTTTGCCACTGATGCAAACCTTTCTACCCTGATGTGCACAAGTGGCAATTTTTTCCACCTATGCACAAAGACCTTATTCAACATGCAAGGTCGGTAATTTTTGCCACCCCTGCATGCTTTCCTCTATTTAAAACCTAACTCTGGGAATTTTCATTTTTCTCATTTTTTCTTCTAAGCCTGCTTTCCTTCTGCTTTCTTAACTACTCACACCTCAGTCCTTTCAAGTGCATTTCCCTGGTCATGATCACCCAATGTGTAATTTTTCTAGATTACCAATATTTCCCTTGATTGCGTGATCATGACTCTTATCACAGTTTCTCCTCAAGATCCTTCTTCATCAACATACTTTTGATAAAGGCTCATTCCAATGACTAAAGTTTTTCCAAAGAAGTCGAAGATGATGAAGTACCATTATCAAGGTGTTTTCCAAATCACCTCGATCACTTCTAATGTCGATGACATTGGGGATACAGAGATCGGCCATGTAGATATGGCCAAGTTCATAAAGAGAACCAAGGTGAAAAATCTAAGCTCCAAAATGAAGAGGATAATTGAGAGAAATATCCATCTAGTCTCCTCTTTTCCTATGGTGGCACATCACACAGAGTTCATCCTCTAGTGTACCCAATTCTATAACAAAGATACCAGAGCTATGTTAGATGCTAGTGGCAATGTAGTAATTTGACTGGACCCTGAGTTCATCGATAAAGTTTTCATGTGCCATCCTAATACTAAAGTGTTGAAGATTGAATTCATTAAAGCATAAAAATAATATGATAAATAACTTGAGAAGGCAAAGAAGGTGATCAACAATAGATGGCTTAAAACTCCCAGAGCCAACTTGTCCAAATGGCCATGGAAATTTCTGAGGAGCAGCTTTATAGAAGAAGTTGGAGACTTGATTACTCTTCTCAGTAGAGTACGAGGTTTACCATCTTCTTCTCAATTTCATGAATGGATGTATCCCTTCATCAAGATAATCCTTCAAGGAAAACAAGTCATTTTTTGGGGTGAATAGATCAGTAATGCTCTACATGAGCAATTAACAAAGGTGTCTACTACTTCGAAGTTATATATGGATTCATACCTAGTGTACATTATAGCTTCAATGAGAACCTTTCTAGGTTTGACATCAAAGGGACATAGAAAAACCACACCTGTATATCAATATTACCCTTAGTTGACATTGAAGGGTTTAATCTATCATTTTAGGAGGGTAAATGATGCTTTCTTTGTGGTATTTTTATGTCTCTTCGACTCTCAATTAGAATAGAAAAGTGTCAGATGAAGCCTAGACTGTTGTGAATGACTTTGGTTGTATGTTCTTATAGTTCCCTACTTTTTTCTATCTATAGGTTGGCTTTTTCCAAGGCTATCCCTATATGCTACCTATATTTCCTTTAGATAAATTAATCTTGATGGAGCTATGTAGACAAATTATTGTCGTACACAATAAGCAGATGGAACTTAAGAAACCTGATTTTAGTTTCTCAATTGAAATTGATAGATACTTGGTATTGACTGCTACAAAAGCAAGGGCAATGGAGACTGAAATGCAACTTGTCCCCATGAAGCATTTCAAAAGAAGGCCTAATTTTGACTACAAAGGTGTCAAAGACATGATCAGAAGGAAGACTCAGTTCCATGAACCCATGATCGAAGATGTCTAGATAGATTTAAGGATAGCAGAAGATATCAAGAAGATGGACTACAACAGACTATCTCTTGAACAAATAGAGTATCTAGGGCTCACTGATATTCCTCCAAATCTAGTAGATGATAGAGATCTGGTCAATAGTAGATATCTTGCTGAATAAGTTGCTAACTCTCCTCTTCCTCTGATCCAATGGTCTCAAAAAGAGTTGACCTCTTTGAGGATGAGATTCAAACCAATATTGGCTAACACCAATGATTGGTTACCAAATAAGGGGATCACTTTTAAAGAATTCATCACGAGATCAGAGGCCATATTCTAAGATCAGACAAAGAGGAGATCAGAAAATAGAATAAAGAATAAAAGTGATGTTCCTCCTCCTTCTTGGCCCCATAATCCTAGGATCATTTTTGTATCAAAGAAAACAAAGGTTGTCGAGAAAGAGCTAGAATCAACAAATATGGGGGTTGAGAAACAAAGCACCTAAAAACAAGTGGTAGAATAGATGGAAATTGATGATAGGCCTATGAGTCAATAAGGAATGGAAGCTCAATCTCTGCAAGAAGGTGTGCAACGAGATACAGGAATTTCTTCTTCTCTGCCCCACTCACCTATTATAACTCCACCTATTTCTCTCATCATTATTCCCTCTTCTAGAGTTGCTTCTCCTTCTAAAGTTATTTTTGGTGACCCTCAAGGCACTTCTAGAGATGTTCTTCATTCATCAAGATCCATCCCCAATCTATCATCTCCTTCTTTCAACATTGGAGATAGTTCCACCTTCGACCATTTAGCAGCAGGTGTGATATTAACTGATACTACACCTATTATGCCCACTACGCCCATTATTTCTGCCAACAGTGTAGGTGTTACCCTAGTGACACCAACTACAGGGACTGTTGCTAATGTAAGTGTTTCTGCTCTCCCACCTTGGTTATCAACTTTCACACTCAAAAAAAAAGTAAGCCATCTCTCTAGATGACTTTGACTTCGCTAAAATAGTATCAGTGAAATCTAAGACCCCCAAAAATCCAAAAATCTTTTCAAAAATGATTGGAGATAAAGGGCACAAATTTTTGGAGATAGCCAAACCCCCACAAGATGTGACTCTTGAAAAATTTGGTATGAGCAGCTACTCCATTTCTTGAGTTGAGTGAGGTAAAATAACTCACGAGGGTGCCAAGAGTGATTTGCAATCCATGATAAATACTATGGTCTAGAAATTTGATAGAGAAAGAGAAATGAAAGATCATTACAAAGCGATGGTGGAACAATTGACCGTAGTGATCAGGAGATTCACTTTTTCTTCAGAAGTGATAACTCCAGAGGCTTTCTCCGTAGATGATCCTGTAATCCAAAAAGTAGAAAATACTTATCTAAAGGGAAAAGTACTTGAATACTAGTTAGATAAGATGCATGCACAGGGGATTTCCTTGTTTATAGAGGTGTCTGAGAAGATAGGTAAAATGAAGAAAGTGATAACAGAGTTAGAAGACCTTATCAATATTATTTCTTAAGATATTGAAAGCACAGATAAATATCTTAGCAAATGGATAGAGATGAAAGAGCTAAAAATAAGTACCTTAGTATCAATCAACGTCATTATCGATAGAGATTCTTATATTTAAATTAAAGAATCACTGATATACAAGATTTGGGTACTTAAGGAATTAATCAGTGACCTCGAATCTTCTAAGGACACCAGTGAACAAAGCGATACCAGTCTATTGAAAAAATTGGAGGAGTTTCCTTGTAGACTTACCTCTCAAGACAACAAATTAATATTAGCAGAGGAAATGATTCAGGAGTTCAAAGGTATGATCTAAAGGGAATTCGAAGAGAAAGCATTCTCAATGGCTTTTATGGATAATATTTTAGATAATCAGTTAACTCTAGATAATCTAAGAACCAAGTTAACTAGTCATGTGAAATTAATCACAGCAGTGAGAGATGCCAAATTCAGAGCTAAGGTGATCTTCAAAAATACTATTGTGCTAGGCAGTATCAGGATACAGGCAGCTATCGCCATATACGATGCTCATCTAAAGAAAATTGGCAACAAAAGTTGAACTGTTCTTCTATTTCTTCTTCTCCATTTTTTCATGTACTTTATAATTTACTTGGGACATTTTCACATGTACTTTTGTCATGTGTAAATACATGTAAAAATATGGAAAAGTCTCAAAGTCAATAGAGACTCATCTTTGACTAGGTTTTAATATTTAAGTCTTTTCTCAATTTTGAAAGATTTTTTCTATATATATAGAGGGAGCCTCTTTTGTAATGATATCTTTTTAATAATTGAGAGCAAAAACTCTACTAAAATTGAGATGCTTTCTGAGACTTTGATCTCAGCTTGTAAATCATATTTTCTTGAATAAATGAGAAGCAGGTTATTTTCAGACTTTATGTTGAAATAATTTATGGTACTTAGGAGATCATTTTTATGTTCTCTTTCCTAATAATCTCTCATCTATTTGATTAAATAAGAAAAGTGTGTGGAAATTATCTCAAGACATTTCGAAGGATATCAAAAAGACTTTGAACTACTTTTATCCTTTGTGATATTTTTATCTATTGTAGTTTTAGGTGAAGACTTTGAGCTGCACTTCACTCTATTGATACGTACGCTTTGAATCAGTGAGAGAAGAAACAAAAGACTTTGTGCTTTTGTGGGTTTCTCATAGAACTAGTTACTATTTGACAAGATTTTTTGCTATTTATTGAACATCATTTCTGAAAGAAGAATATTTTCAGTCATCAACTAAGATTTCTCTTTTGCTCTGTGAACATCATCTCTGAAAAAAGAGAGATAGATGGTGTTATCCTACCTTGAGTGTTATTTTTTTCTTATATATATATATATATATATATATATATATATATATATATATATATATATATATATATATATATATATATATATATATATATATATATATATATATATATATATATATATATATATATATATATATATATATATATCATATAAGTAATTTATATGGAACCTCCCTTTAATGAGAGGAGAGATTTATCTCATTAAGATGTGGTAAACCCACACTTTTTACCATATAAATCTTTTTGTACTGTGGTTGATATACCCATTTTGTTGTCGGTTACTTGATGACAAAATATTCACCCAATAGCTTTTTGTGACTCCATTGGGGACTATGAACATGCATTTTGAAACCTCAAGCTTTTAATTGAAGCATTTCTAGTCCTTTCTCATTTTACACTCTGGCAGATCCATCATACATGCGAAGCTAGAGAGCTCAATGTATTGTTGATCATGTATTCGAGTTGGTGTGATGAACTAACTTTGAGATTTATCCTCCACCATTTCACCTTCAACAAACCAGGGGTTTCCCTCCTACCAGCATCAAATCTCCCATAGCTAGTGAAGCTTCTAGTCTCAGTACTAGTAAATTTTTGTCTATACTAACCCCACCAAGATTTGTTATCCTATCATTTAATCGACATATCATGGCAGTCTAAGGCCCTTGGGGCAACTCCTTTGGTTCTCTCAATCTAGCGCCACCTTTACGTGAACTACCTCATAGTTTGAAAAAGAATTTCTCTAAATTCTATGGCCACAAGAAGATTCATCTTGATGAGCACATTGTTGCCTTCTCTATAGCATGTGGTGTGATAGGTGTAAAAGACAAAGATATAGTAGTGAGACTATTTATGGAAACTTTACAAGGCGCTGCCACGGACTGGTTTTACCACCTTTAAGCTCAAACTATAACTAACTAAAATATGCTCAAATCCAAGTTTGAGGCTAGGTTTAAACTTGATAAAGATGTGCATGCCTTGTTAGCTCAGCTTACACAAATGAAGAAGGAACCTCATGAGCCCATGTGAGACTTCATTGTTAAATTCAATAAGCTAAGGAACTGAATTCCTAAGATCACTCAGCCAACACCAGAGAATCTCAAGTGCTTTTTCATCAACTCTCAACTTCTTGAAGTAAGTTTTTTGTTGAGGCAAGCCGGTCCTATGGATCTTTTTGTAGCCCAAAATTTGGCTATCGAGGTGGAAGATGATCTTATTCTAGTAGGTAATATCAGAAAAGACTCTAATAAAAATTAAAAAAATCATCTGCTAAAAGTTTTTCCATGAGTACCATAGATCCTATGGTGCCAACATTAACGAATGAATTGCTAGCCTTGAAAAGACAAAAGGCCCAAGGCATGTCTGCTCCTCCTTATTAGGATATGCCAAGAAGGACATTTCCTAATCATTCATATCAAGGCAATGCTGCTAGAAATCAAGGACAACCAAATCACCTTCCTCCTCCACATGAGAAGCTTACCATTGAAGCAGCACCTGTTAATGCAGTAGTTGGTTACCTTGAAGCTAAACATGATTTCTCATTCCAACTTGAGTTGGACCAATAATATGACACTAATCTCTTTGTAGAACAAGAAGAAGAATTAGCTAGCGACTCTAATATTGGTTTCCTAGATTATCAGGATGAAACTAGAAGTAAGGGAGAAGTGTTTGATAGATCTTATGATATTTTTACCAAGTCCCAGAACTAGTCAGCTCAACAAGCTGATAAAAAAAAAGTAGGAGAAGAACCTCAGCCAATAGTTTCTATTGCTAAATGAGGGACTTCACTATCTTTCTAATCAAAGGACCCGATGACTAATAAGAAAGTAAGTACCTCAAACCGTCTCATACCTTCTACTTTTATCTCTCAGACTAGTGCCACACCCAATAAATATTAGGATGATAGGCTTTCTCCCTCTACCTCTAGCTCATTTCAATTAATTGATATAATTGATCATGCCAAAAAGACCAAGATTCAAATGACTAAGATTGATTACTTGCGAGCCAATCTTGAACAGTTTGATAGGTTGGTCGAATACGTGAAAAGTAAAACTGCCCCTATAGGACAAGATTTTCTAAAGGCAACTCATGATTCCTCCAAGAATAAATCCACCTAGAATAATCTTTTCACTACTCTTATTGCCCCCAGGAAAATAGAACTTTTCTATCTTTCCCTATTGATAAATGGTCATAAATTGAGTAATTACATAATAGACTCTAGAGCTTCTGATAACATTATGCCTGCCAAAGTAGCAAATTCCCTTGGTCTTACTTTGACTAAGACTTTCGAGAGGTGTTTCTCCATGAAAAATAAGCAAGTCTCACTCTTGGGTCAAATCAAAGATGCCCAATTTGCATTTGTGACTTTTCCAGAGAAGATAATCAAAATGGTGGTCCTAGTGGCTGATGTTCCAGCCTCTTACAACATCCTTCTTGGGTGAAATTTTTACAAGGATGTTGGTGGAAAATTAAGCATGGACCTATCTGAGGTGAGGATCTCAGTCAAAGGTGTTATGCAGAGATTGCTCCCTCAAAAGGAAGCAAAATACGTGGTCACTCAAACATCAACACCTGAAGGTCAAATTCTATTTGAGTCTTCAGGCATGGGTAATTACTTTTTGTCCATAGAGGAAGTCCATGAGATGCCTGATGAAATTCCCAAATGTGTCAACCTAAAAATTGGTTTAGATGGAACAATAAAAAGATTGGTAGAGCATAATGCAAGTGTAGAAGAATTTCCCCTCCAAATGAAGAAGAATCTAAGGAAAAATTAGTGTCTGATGAGGTATGGATGCTGGAATTCGATGGTAGTTGCTCCTCAACCAGTTCAAGAGCTAGGATTGTGTTGAAATCTCCTCAAAGAGATATTTTTCCTTCTTTATATAAGTTGTAGTTCAGCAACACCAACAACATAGCTGAGTATGAATCTCTACTGCTTGGATTGAAAGGTGCTTGAGATAAAGACGTCAAACTCCTTCATGCCAAAGGTGATGCTAAACTAGTAGTTTATCAGGTAAGGAACCTGTATCAAACCAAAAATGAGATATTGTGCCACTACTAAAATCTAGTCTGGGATCAAATTGAAATCATTGATGCTTTCATCATCTATGTCATACCTAGGGAATTTAATGACTGAGTTGATGCACTAGCTATTTTAGTAACTCTATTGGTTCCTCACCTTGATTTTAAAAGAGATAGGTACATTATTGAACTAGTCTTTTGACCAAGTGTACCTAATAATGCCAATCATTTGCAAGTGTTCAATGGTAACAACCAAATCATTGACTTCCTAGAGCAAAAAAATAGCTTTGAATAGCTTCATTTTGATGGTAGTGAGCCTCAAAAGCTTGAACTAGCCCCTAAATCAAGTGCAAATGCAGGTGAAGAATTCTTACAACTTAAAGGGAATAAAATCCTAAAAGGACTGGTTTTCCTTGAGAAGCTATTTGATAAACATGACAAGTTCATTAAATAGCAGCAAATAGATTCAAGCTGCTCCCAGGAGTTTGATCAAGTAAATTTAAGTACCAAAGAAAATTCCAAAGTGGTGAACATTAGGAAATGCTACACTCAGGAAGAAAATTTCAAGTTCACTGCTCTGCTTTGTCAGTATAAGGATGTCCTAGCATACTCCTATGATGATCTGAAGTCACTCAAGCCTAAAGAAATCTACCATGACATTCCTCTCAAAAGTGATTCAGTGCCTTATAAGTAAAAATCTAGATATTACAATTTGAAGATATCAGGTACTATTCTATCTAAAATATAGAAAATACTGAATGCTAGGATAATTTTTCCAATCTATCATTCCACATGGATTGCAAACATAGTCCTTATGAGGAATAAGAATGGTGAAATTCACCTCTATGTGGATTTTAGAAACTTGAATCAGTCATCCTTAAAGGATAACTATCCTCTACCTATCATGGATCAAGTTTTTCAGACAGTGATTGGTTTAGAAATGTTATCAATGTTGGATAGCTTCTTAGGGTACAATCAGGTTGAAGTTGGTAAAGCAGACCAGCATAGGACTACCTTCACCATACTTTGGGGCACCTTTGCCTATCGAAGAATGTCATTTGGCCTGATAAATGTTGGTGCCACTTTTTAGAGAGAAATGGACCTTGATTTCAAAGATGAAATATGTAAGTTCATTATAGTATACCTAGATGATTTAACAGTCTTTTCTAAGCATCATCCTAATCATGTGCACCATTTATAACAAGTGCTAAAATGCTACCACCAAAATGGCATTTCTCTAAATCCCAAGAAATTTATTTTTGGGGTAATGGAAGGGAAACTTCTCAAGCACATTATATCTTGAGAAGGCATAAAAGTTGACTCAGAAAGAGTCAAGTCCATTTAGGAGCTTACCCTACCCACAAGTAAGACTACAGTTCATTCTTTCTTTAGAAAAATTGATTTTTTTACGAAGGTTCATCCCTGAGCTCACTGAGAAGACTCACCACATTGTGAATATGATGAAGGGAAAAGCCACTTTCCAATGGACTACAGAAGGCAAGTCAGCAATTGAAGACATCAAAAAAGTGATTGTCTATGCACCAATTCTAGTTTTTCCAGATTACACCAAAGACTTCATAATATACAGCTATGCTTCTGAGCATACACTTTCAGCTATTTTGGTTCAGCAAAACAAAGAAGGTGTGGAATCTCTTATGTCATTTATGAGTTGTCCTATCAAAACTCATGAATTAAAATATTCAAGTATGGAGAAACATGCTTATGATGTGGTTAAGGTGGTGAAGCATTTCAGATTTTATATCCTAAATTCACATATTGTGGTTTTGGTGCCTGACACAATGGTGAAGTCCATTCTAATTCAACAGGAGTTTGTACTAAAAGGGGCAATTGGATTGCCAATATTTAGCAGTTTGATCTTAACATCAAACCTACCAAATTTGTGTAGGGAAATGGCCTCTGCCAGTTGATTGCTGATAATATCCTTAAGGAAATAGAAAATAAAGAAACAGAGGTCGAAGACGTGCCTACAGTCCTCTTCGTCACTACTACTGATGAGTGGTATTTTGACATCACTCATTTTATTACCTATGGTGAGTGTCCTACTCATCTATCCTATTAAAAAAAAAAGGAATGTTAAGCTAAAGGCTACTAGCTATGTCTTTTGGGACAATGGTTTATATAAGAGAAGCTTTGATGGGGTATTTCTTTGTTGCATTGATAAGGTGAAATAAGGTAAAATTTTGGAGTCCTTCCACAATTTGGCCTATGGAAGACATTTATCTACACCAATGATAGCTCATAAGATTCTATGAGTGAGGTACTATTGACCTACACTATTTCAAGATGCTTATAAATAGGTGCAAAGGTGTGAATTGTGTCAGTAGTTCATCAAGAAACCTAAATTAGCCGCGTTACCCCTCAAGCTAGTGGTAATTAAAAAACTTTTTCAACAATGGGGTATTGACTTCATTGGTATAGTCAACCCATCTTCGAGTTTTGGGCATGATTATGTCCTCATTGTGACTGATTACTTTACCAAATGGGTGGAAGCCATTCCAACTAAGCACGCTACTTCAAAAGTGGTATGTAATTTTTTTAAGGAAAATATTATTTCCTGATTTAGGGTTCTAACTAAGATTGTAATAGATAATGGAGCCTATTTCTTTTCACATGAGATTACCCAATTCTACTTTTATTATGGAATTGCCCTCTCTCACACTTCTGATTATTTTTCACAAGGAAATGGCCAAGCAAAATCGAGCAACAATAATCTGGTTATTATTATCAGGAAACTGGTAGATGATAATCAGAGGACTTGTCATAAAACATTGTTTGACACTTTGTGAGTAGATAGGATTACACCCAAGAGATCAATAGCCATGTCACCATTCCAACTTTTGTATGGCTTGAATGTAGAAATACCAATCACCTTGGAACTACCAATGCTTAGATTAGCAAAGGCAATCGTAGATTCAACCTTTAATAATTCTATTGATAAAAGGATCATGTGTCTAACTGAATTAAATGAGCAATGAACCATGGTAGTGGACCAGATTATTGCACATCAAAATCAGGTGAAGAAACTCTTTGATATGAGGGCAAAGATTCATGATTTTTAGATTGGAGATCAGGTTTTGTTGTGGAATAAGAGGAGAGAACCAAAAGGAATGCACGGCAAATTTGATTCTTTGTGGAGAGGTTCGTTTACCATTCGTCAAGTATGTGGTGAAAATAAATTCTTATTGGAGTATCAAGATGGAGCACTATTCTTACTACCTCACAGTGGGTAGCATCTGAAGCACTTCAATCCTTGAAGTATTAGATGAGTTCACTTATATATTTATATAGTTTTTGTGTTATTTATTTTATTTTGGTTTTTTTGTGTCTTTTTCTTTTTTGGCTTGACTCCGTAGCCCAATGGCTTGGATGAAGGCACTTGAGACTAGATTTACTCCCATCAATCAGTTTGATCAATGGAAGTTTCCCAACAGGAGCCAGCTATTATTTTCAAAATTAGTTACACTCATTTTTAGAACAACCACTATGAAACTTGTCCATTTCATGTTTTTCACTCTAAGTTCATATTTTGAGGCATGTTTTTCTTGTTCTTGTGTTTTCTCAACTGGCATCATTCAAATTTCATGATGTTTTCTTGTTGTATTTTCCCAAAAACATGAAAATCATTATGATCTTGATGTGGCTAGATGATAAAATTTTCATTTCTCAAAGTTAGTTATTTTCTTGAGTTTGCATGCAGAGGTAGTGAATTTTGCTGCCATTGCATGTTGTTTTGATTTTCCCATGCAAAGGTGGCATTTTTTCACCGCCCTTGCATCCATCATGCAAGAGCAGTGAAATTTGTCACCCTTACATCCTTTGTTATGTTCAATGTAGGAGCGGTGATTTTTTCCACCCCTGCATTCCTTTCCAACCTCACATGTAGAGGTGGTGAAAATTTTTGCCCCTACATGGTCTCAATTTTCACATGCGATATTTATGGCCGTGTGCACCGAGTGGTTCGGGGTGATTTTCACCCCATTTAACCCCTTTCTTCCTCTTTTTCTTTCATTATTATATTGTTTCTCCTCCTCCCTACCCCTAGATAATCAAGTGAGCTAGAGGAAGTGTGTTTTTATTAGATTCAAGCATCATTTTGCATTATTCTTCAGGTATGGTTTTGGTTTTTGTTTTATTTTCATTTTCCTTCTCTTTTTCATGGTTTTTTTCTTTCTTTCTTTTATTGTCTAGTTTTTCTCCTTTTGTCTAATTTTCCCTCCTATTTCTCACCAACAAGGCAACCTAACCACACCTTGACCCTCCTCCTTCTTCCCCCTGACACCGTTCAGCTATTCTTTCCCATGTAAAGGTGACAAAAATTGCTGCCATTACTACCTTCTATTTTTCTCTATCTAAGGGCGGTGAAAATCACTGTCCTTACACAAAAAACTTCCAATCACATGCATCGATGGTGAATTTTTCCATCGATACACATCCAACCACCAAACTATGTGCATTGACAGTAAAAATTACCACTAATGCACCTAACTTCCCCACCATGTGCAAGGGTGGTGATAACCATTTCCCTTAAATGAAGCTTCTGACTATGTGCACAGGCGGCAATTTTTATTGCCTATACACATTTGACCTTCCACATGCATCAGCTACAATTTTTTCTACTGATGTAAACATTTCTACCCTGATGTGTATAGGTGGAAATTTTTTCCACCTATGCACAAAACCCTTCTTCAACATGCAAGGGCAAAAAAAAATTCCACCCCTGCATGCTTTCCTCCATTTAAAACCTAACTCTAGGAGTTTTCATTTTTCTCATTTTTTCTTCCAAGCCTGATTTCCTTCTGATTTCTAACCTACTCATGCCTCATCCTTTTTAAGCACATTTTCCTAGTCATGATCACCTAATGTGTAATTTTTCTAGATTACCAATATTATTTCTAATTACGTGATCATGACTCTTATTGCAATTTCTCCTCAATATTATTTTTCATCAACATAATTTTGAAAAAGTCTCATCCTGATGACTAAATTTTCTCTAAAGAAGCTGAAGATGATGAAGTACCAATATCAAGGTGTTTTCCCAATCACTTTGGTCACTTCTAATGTTGATGACATTAGGGATACAGAGATCGGCCAAGTAGATATGGCCGAGTTCGTAAAGAGAACCAAGGCAAAAAATTCAAGATCCAAAATGAAGAGGATAATTGAGAGAAATATCCATTTGGTCTCCTCTTTTTATATGGTGGCACATCACACAGAGTTCATCCTCTAGTGCACCCAATTCTACAACAAAGATATTAAAGCTATGTCTGATGCTAGTGGCAATGTGGTAATTCAACTGGACCCTGAGTTCATCGATAAAGTTTTCATGTGCCCTCCTACTACTAAAGTGTTAAAGATCAACTTCATTGAAGCACAAAAGGAATATGATAAAGACCTTGAGAAGGTGAAGAAGGTGATCAAAAATAGATGGCCTTAAAACTCCTATAGCCAACTTGTCCAGATGGCCATAGAACTTTTTGAGGAGCAACTTTATAGAAGAAGTTGGTGACTTGTTACTCTTCTTATCAGAGTATGAGGTTTACCATATTCTTCTCAATTTCATGAATGGATGTATCCCTTCATCAAGATAATCCTCTAGGAGAAACAAGTTTTTTTTGTGGTGAACAGATCAGCAATGTTCTGCATGAGCAATTAACAAATGTGTCTACTACCTCAAAGTTCTATATGACTTCATACCTAGTGTATATTGTAGCTTCAATGAGAACCTTTTTAGGTTTGACATCAGAGGGAGATAGGAAAACCACCCTTGTATATCAATATTACCCTCAGTTGACATTGACGTGTTTAATCTATCATTTTAGGAGGGTAAATGATGCTTTCTTCATGGTATTTTTGTGTCTCTTCGACTCTCAATTAGAACAAAAAAGAGTGTTAGATGAAGCATGGACTGTTTTGAATGACTTCGACCGTATGTTCTTATAGTTCCCTACTTTTTGTTATCTACAGGTTAGTTTTTTCTAAGGTTATCCCTATATGCTCCCTAGATTTCCTATAGATAAATTGATCTTGATGGAGCTGTTTAGACAAATTATTGTTGTACACAATAAGTAGATGGAACTTAAGAAACTCAGTTTTAGGTTCTTAATTAAAATTGACAGAGACTCAGTATTGATTGCTACAAAAGCAAGGGTAATGGAGACTGAAATTCAACTTGTCACCATGAAGCATTTCAAAATAAGGCCCAATTTTGACTACAAAGGTGTTAAAAATATGATCAGAAGGAAGACTCAGTTCCATGAACCCATGATCAAAGATGCCTAAATAGATTTAAGGATAGTGGAAGATATCAGGAAGATGGACTACAGCAGACTATCTCTTGAACAAATAGAGTATTTGGGGCTCATTGATATTCTTCCAAATCTAGTAGATGATAGAGATTTGGTCAATAGTAGATATATTGCTGAATAAGCTACTAACTCTCCTCTTCCTCCAATCCAATGGTCTCAGAAAGAGTTGACCTCTTTGAGGATGAGATTCAAACCAATATTGGCAAACACCAATGATTGGTTAGCAAATAAGGGGATCACTTTAAAATAATTCATCACGGAATCAGAGGCCAAATTCTAAGAAGAGACAAGGAAGAGAGCAAAAAATAGAACAAAGAATAAAAGTGATGTTCCTTCTCCTTCCAAGCCCCATAATCCTAGGATCATTTTTATATCAAAGAAATCAAAGGTTGTCGAGAAAGAGCTAGAATCAATAGATATGGGGGTTTAGAAGTAAAACACTCAAGAACAAGTGGTAGAATAGATAGAAATTGATGACAGGCCTATGGGTTAACAAATAACAAAAGTTCAATCTCTATAAGAAGGTGTGCAACCAGATACAAGAATTTCTTCTTCTCAACCCCACTCACCAGTTGTAACTCCTTCACCTATTTCTCCCATCAGTATTCCCTCTTCTAGAGCCACCTCTCCTTCCAAAGTTATTTTTGGCAACCCTCATGGCACTTCTGGAGATGTTTTTCATTCATCAAGATCCATCCCTAGTCTGTCATCTCTTTCTTTCAACATTAGAGATAGTTCCACCTTCAACCATTCAGTAGCAAGTGTGATTTTAACTGATACTATGCCTACTATGCCCACTACACCCATTGTTCCCACTAGTAATGTAGGTGCTACCCTAGTGACACTAACTACATGGACTATTGCTAATGTAAGTGCTTTTACTCTCCCACCTTGGTTATCAACTTTCACACCCAAAAAAAAGCAAGCCATCTCTCTAGATGACTTTGACTTCATTAAAATAGTACCGGTGAAAGTTAAGACCCCAAAAAAGCCAAAAATCCTTTCAAAAATGATTGGAGATAAAGGGCACCAATTTTTGGAGATAGCCAAACCCCCACAGGATGTGACTCTTGAAAATTTTGATATGAACAGCTACTCCATTTCTCGAGTTGAGTTAGGGAAAATAACTCATGAGGGTGACAAGACTGATTTACAATCTATGATGGATATTATGGTCTAGAAATTTGATAGAGAAAGAGAAATGAAAGATCATTATAAAGTGATGGTGGAATAATTGATCACAGTGATCAGGAGATTCACTTTTGCTCTAAAAGTGATAACTCCAGAGGGTTTCCTGTAGATGATCCTATAATCTAGAAAGTAGAAAATACTTATCTAAAGGGAAAATTACTTGAATACTACTTAGATAGGATGCATGCATAGGGGATTTCCTTGTTTACAGAGGTGTCTGAGAAGACAAGTAAAATGAAGAAAGTGAGAACAAAGTTTTAAGACCTTATCATTATTATTTCTCAATATATTGAAAGCATAAATAAATATCTTAGCAAATGGATAGAGATGAAAGAGCTTAAAATACGTACCCTAGTATCAATCGGCATCATTGTCGATAGAGATTCTTATATTGAAATTAAAGAATCACTGATATACAGGATCTGGGTACTTAAGGAATTAATCAGTAACCTTAAATCTTCCAAGGATGCCAATGAACAAAGTGATACCAGTCTATTGAAAAAAATTTAGGAGTTGCCTTGCATACTTACCTCTAAAGACAACCAATTCATTTTAGTAGAGGAAATGATTCAAGAGTTTGAAGGTATGATCCAAAGGGAATTTGAGGAGAGTGTTCTCAATGGCTTCTATGGATAATATTTTAGATAATCAGTTAACTCTAGATAATCTGAGAACTAGGTTAACTAGTCATGAAAAATTAATCATAGTAGTGAGAGATGCCATAGTCAGAGCTAAGGTGGTCTTCAAAAATACTATTGCACTAGACAATATCGGGATACAGGCAGCTATCGCCATGTACAATGCTTATCTAAAGAAAGCTGGCGACAAAATTTGAACTGTTATTCCATTTATTCTTTTCCATTTTTCTCATGTACTTTTTAATTGACTTGGGACATTTGCACATATACTTTTGTCATGTGTAAATACATGTAAAAATCTAGAAAAGTTCCAAAGTCAACGAAGACTCATCTTTGACTAGGTTTTAATATTTAAGTCTTTTCTCAATTTTGAAAGCTTTTCCCTATATATATAGAGGGAGCCTCTTTTGTAAAGATATATTTTTAATAATTGAGAGAAAAAACTCTACTAAAATTGAGATGCTTTTTGAGACTTTGATCTCAGCTTGTAAATCATATTTTTTGAATGAATGAGAAGCAGGTTATTTTCAGACTTTGTGTTGAAATAATTTGTGTTAGTTAAGAGATCGTTCTTATATTCTCTTTCCTAATAATCTCTCATCTATTTGATTAAATAAGAAAAGTGTATGTGAAAATTATCTAAAGACATTCTAAAGGATATCAAAAAGACTTTGAACTGTTGTTATCCTTTGTGATCTTTTTATCTGTTGTAGTTTTAGGTGAAGACTTTGAGCTACACTTCACTCTATTGTTATGTATGCTTCGAATCAGTGAGGGAAGCAACAAAAGACTTTGTGCTTTCATTGGTTTCTCACAGACCTAGTTACTACCTGAGAATATTTTTTGTTATTTGTTAAACATCATTTCTGAAGGAAGAGAAATGTTTTCAGTCATCAACCAGGATTTCTCTTTTGCTCTATGAACATCATCTCTGAAAAAAGAGAGATGGATGGTGTTATCCTACCCTGAGTGTTATTTTCTACTTATATATATATATATATATATATATATATATATAGGGAACCTCCCCTTGATGAGAGGAGAGATTTATCTCATTAGGATGTGGTAAACCCACACTTTTTACCATATAAATCTCCTTGTACTGTGGTTGATATACCCATTTTGTCGTCGGTTGCTTGACGATAAAATATTCACCCAATAGATAGGTTGAATAAGTTGGATAAGGTTGAAAGGTTGGTTTTATGGTTGTTGGTTGGGTTTGGTAAAGTTGGTGGGTTTAGAAAGTTTGATTGGTACTTAATAGTTTGGTTTGGTAAGATTGGTTGAATAGTTTGATGTGATGGGTTGGATTAGGTTGATAAGGTAGGTTGATATATTCATAGGTCAATAGGTTTATTGATTGGTTTGTTTGGTTAAGGTTCATAAGATTGACTGGGATGATAAGGAAGGTTGGATTAATTGATATGATTGATGGGGTAAGTGACTCAAGTTTTGACCAAATTGGGGTGATTGATATGATGAATGTTGATAGGTTGTTGGTAATTGATGGGTCATTGATTGATAGTAGTTGATATTTGATTGGTTGTAGGTAAGGGTTACTCTCCATTTTAAAACATGGCTAGGATAGTAGTAAAATTGAAAGAGAGGGATGTGTAAGGGTACCTGGTAAAAAGTACACACATTGAATCTAGATGAAGTGGGGACTCTTATTTGGCTAGGGAAGAATACCTGTAATAAAATAAGACTAAAGAAAACTTGTTTTTTAGATAAGTAGATGGGTGGATTGCCTAGTGGGAGCTAAATCCAAGATAACATGAACTATGTGGAAGGCTATCAATCCACCTTCTTGATACAAGTTAATGTTTGATAAAAATAAAAGTTACATAACATGAAAGTACTAGATCTAAATAAATAAATAATTTTCAAATGAAACACTAGTATTATAATAAAATAACATTAAATTAAATGATAAATTATTAAAGAAGTTTTTATATATGGTCAGGGTGTTGTTTCTAGTCTGTGATGTGATGGGGGTCAAGAAAATAGGGTTTTAGTTAAGGTGGGAGGTTGGTTGTTGCTTGCTAGTTTGGTTGTAGGTTTGGTTACAGATAGTGAACTAGTGGTGGTCAGGTGAACTAGCAGTAGTTTCACTGATCAGTGATGGTTGGGAAACTGATGATGGTTAAGGTAACAAGTATTAATTACTCTAACCATTATTAGTTGCCTATCAAATTTTGGTTGTTCAAAAAAGGGGTTGTAGGTTGGGTAATTGGTCAATTAAGGGTATGATATAGGTTTGAAGGTTGAAGGATAGAATACGATTAGATATGATAAGGCATAAATCTTAGAATAGAAAAAAATGAATTGAAAAAAAATTAGAAAATACCCATTATCAACTATGTGGAAGAGGGTAGAAGAACCTAAAGAAATTATGCTAGCATAACAATGCTTTGGCTTCTAAAAGTGACATGGATAGAGTTTTGGGTCATTATTATTGTTTCTATTTGAATACCTATAAAAGGATTTTGGTAGCATGTACTTATGTATTTTCTCACCCCTTTTCCTTCTTACAGCTCTCATTTTATATGAAGAAGTTACCAAATGGAATGGAAGGAGTTACTAAATAGATAGAGGAAAAAGATGTTATTTAGGATTATTTAAAGTCAATTTTCTTTGCATAAGAAAATTTCTAAATTATGCAATGTTTATCATGTTCATGGCTAGAAGTGGCTTTAAATCAAGCTGGGAAACTTAACTAGCACTGATCAGGCTAACCAGCACTGATTAGGCTGACCAGCATTGGTCGAGGGCCTAAGGCAAAATCAGTGAAAATTAGTTTAAAATAAGGTGGAGTAAAAAGGTCAAGTTAGAAAATTAACAAATGGGCTAAGTTAAATAAAGTGGTAGACTATCTCTAGGGTTAGGTAGGGGTTCAAGGTATGGGTTCAACATCAAAAATTGGACAAGGTGCATTTTTCAAGTATCTACATTTTTCCCCTTTTTGTTGTGTGGCTTTAGGTCAATAAGCTATAGAAAAAAATTAATGGTTGATTGATGAAGGTTTGATTACCCTGAGTATGGGAGGAGGTGTTCCCCCTCAAATCATGAGTTGAGGTGAAAGTGAAATTGGGTTAGAATTTGATAAATGGTGAATGTGTAATCATGAGGTTGGTGACACAATAGGGTTGGGCATGTGAGATGCAAACATGCACACAAAAGGTGACTAAAATCAATAGTCAAGATCACACAAAAACTAAAGTTACCAATGTTGGTAAAAATAAGGTCAATGTTAAAGAGACCTAAGACAGGGGTGACCAGTCCATAGTGTTGGTCATAGCTGATCAAATCAGGCTTATCAATCCATCTAGATAGGTTCAACATTGGTCATAAGTATATAGGGTAGGAAGTGCTCCTATGAAACAAAATAATAGGTCAGGTTGTGCATGAGGTGGTGTAAAGTTAAAAAGTTTAACATGGAAAGGTTGGTTAAGGTAGTCAAAATGACCAAGGCAAAGTTATCATAAAACATGTGAATGATCAAGATCAAAATTTTCAAACATCGAGGTGGATGCGGTGAAAGTGTGAGTTGATTGGGTATGGGTTGGAAGGGTATGGCCGAGTTGATTGCAAATATATTAGGTAAATGGACACTTCCTACATAGGTCTATGGATACAAAATCCAAAAGGAACTTTAGGCCAAATGTAGTTCTCAAAGGGTTAGAGGTTTGCTTGGTCCAATGTTGGTGAGAAAAGGGTGATCTCAAATATTTGGGGGAGAAGGTAATCTCCAAAGGTCGAATAGTTAAGGGAGAATAAGTGACTCCTTGATAGGTGGTCAAGCTGAGAAAAATATCCCAAGATAAAGGCATTATGGAGTAAAGATGGCTTTATTAATTTAGCCATGCCCCAAGAGTTTTTATTTATTAGGTGTTAGTTGTTAATGCGTGAAGAGGTTAAATTAAAGGTAGTGGTTTAGGTGGAATGTTATGTTGATGTTGGTTCGAGTTGATTGATATGTTGGTTATGGTTAATTTATCTTGTTCAAATGTTGGTTTTATTGATTTAAATATGTAAGATAAATAGTCAATGTGGTTTTCTTACTTGCTTGGTTTTGTTGCTTGGTTTGGTTAGTAAGGTGCGATGGAAAAGTTGTGATTTGGTTTTTAGAGGGGATCAACCCAAAGGTAATGCCATAAGGTAGCTATCAAATAATTGGGTAGCTCTAGTTGTGGTTGAGGTTAAGTTGACCTTGGGTGAGATCTTATTGGTTAGAAGTTGATCTAGTGAAGGTTGAAATAGAATAGGTTGGTTGGGTTGATAGGTTGGTTGATAGGTTGATAGATTGATAGGGTGATAATTAGGTTGGTTGGTTTGATTTTTAAAGGTTGATGAGGTTGTTTGAGTTGAGATTGATCCATTAAAATATGAAGTTGAGAAGGTTAGTTTATGATCTATGTTTATGAGATATAGACTCAATAGCCTTAAGCATGTGATGTTTAGAAGATGGTTATATGATGATGTGATGGAAACATGATTTTGATTAGATAGTGAAAATGATGGTTGGTTCTTACAAAATTGATTATGTGTTTTTTGATGATCATGAATCTATGATAGATGGTTTTTGATGATGTTGTTATGTGATAGATGATGTAAGCATTATTTATTGATAATATTGTTCATAGGTAGGATAATGTGATAACATGGTTCATAGATAGGATTTTATATGATGATGTTTTGGAATTGTTTTAAGGATGATGTTTGATGATGATAATATAATGTTGTGATGTTATAATGTTGTGATATGATTATTCATAATTGATGGTGCTTGGATTTATGGTTAGGAGATGGTTTATGGTTCATAATTTTATGATCACATTGATGAGAATGATGTTAAAATGTTTTTATATAATAGGGGAACATAAGGAGAGCACATAAAGTAGACTTAGGTAACAAACTAAATGTGAGAAAGAGATAGGATTTATGAGACATATGTCCACTTGAACTAATGAATAGAGGGAAAGGAAAAGGCATGACAATTTCGATTAGCAAGGACCCAATAGATGCGAACCATAGTTGGATTGACTTAGTGAACATAAGCCTTTTGAATTCTTTACATGATCATGCTTCAATTGAAAAAGGTGTTTTGATCACTTTACATCAAGTAAGCTCATAGTCCCTTGATTTTAGAGAGGGTGTGAAGGGAAAGTGGGTGATAGGTAGATGGTTTAATGGGAAATGGGTGATATGGTAACTTGTTACATGTCATTTTACCCCTTCTATAGGTGACCAAAGAAAATTAATAGATAATTCCATGCCATAATAGAGTATGTATACTAATCAATGCGAGAAGTCTACAAATGCCACATATAAGAGTTGATTACGGCTTATTTGATTTGATCTAGGCATAGGGATGTTTGTTGATTTTTTTGCTTTGATAGGTGGGTGAAGTTGATCAATGTGGAAAGCTCAAAATGATTATTAAACTTATCCATCCTTCAAGGGAGTGGTCTAAAATCAAATTTTTATAGTTGACCTTTAAGGGAGCAGTCTATTTTTAAGCAACTATTAATTTTAGGTAGTTGTCCTTCAAGGGAGAAGTCTACAATGCTAGAGATTTGGATCTAATTGATATTTTAGTATCCCAAATGATTTTTAATTCTATATTTAGACATGGACAAGTCTACTTAGGCTTGGAGGTATACCCTTATGGAGGCAAGAATTTTTAACATAAAAGGTTAAAGATAAATGAAGGAAGGTGGTTTAAAAGATAAATGATCATGGGATTCCATATGATTAGAGATGAAAAGTATCCTTGATAATCTATCCATGGGTAGAGCCATGGTATCCATGCTTAAGATTAGGCTATAACTGTGATGGATAATCACATGGTCTTATGTTGTAATCAATTGTACCCAAGAGGAGGAGGGATAGGTAGGTGAAGCTGAAAATATTTAAAACTAAGAGACAAGCTTAAATTGGACACAAGGGTTAATGTGACCCTAATTTAACAAAATAAATGATGCATATGCAAAAGAATTAAGAGGCTCAAGTTATATTTTTCCTTTAAGAGAGAAAAAATGATAAGCTCCTGATCCATACCTCTAGGTTATGATGTAGGGTCCAAGCTAATTGAAATCAAACTTGCCTCTTTTACTTTTCTCCATATTAGTTACATGTTGGTTGATACTAAGAGAGTAAATGTCCCCCAATTATTTTTATGACACTTGATTAGATGTGAAAAATATTTGAATCGATAAAGGTGAGGCTAGTTAGGTGATAATTTGTGGAGAATGATAATCTCCAATGGCCTAGGTGGTGTCCAAATGGGTTACCCCAATTTTTTCTACCACTTAGTTCAAGTTATGTTGATGAGGTTTGATAAGTTTGATAGGTTAGGTAACTTTGATAGGTTAGGTAAATTTGATAGGTTAGGTAGGTTTGTTTGGTAGTTATTAATTAGATGTGGTAAGGCGAATAAGTTGGATAAGGTTGGTAAGGTTAATAGATTGGTTGGTGGGGTTTATTTCGGTAAGGTTGATAAGGTTGACTAGGAAAATAGAGAAGTTTGGAGTAATTGATATGATTGATGGGATAAGTGACTCAATTTTTTACCATGTTGGAGTAATTAATATGGTTGATATTGATAGGTTTTTGGTTGGGTATGATAATGACCAAATCATTGATAGGTTATTGGTTGGTTATAGATAAGGTTTGATTTATTGCAGGTGAGGTTGGGTTGGTAAGGTAGAGAAGGGTAGTCTCCAAAGGTTTCAATGTTAAGGTGAGGTTTTTGGTCGAGAAGGTGAATCTACTAGGTAATGGGAGAAGGTGATTCTCCAATAAGTTTTGGGTTGGGTGAAAGGTGATCTCCAATAGTTTGAGGTTGGTTGGTTGGTTGGTTGATAGGTTGAGGCAAAAATTCCAAGGGTTAATTTGGTTGATTGTTAAGTTATGGTTTGGGTTGAAAAATGGTCAAATCATTATGGAGGAAAAGTTCCCCCAATTTGCTCTTTCCATAGATGATTGAAGATGAGAGAAAGGATCCCAAAGTGAAAGTGTGGGTGAACAAGAAGGTTTGAAAGGGGTGAAGTTGTTAGTGATTAGTGATTAGTAGGTTAGTTAGTTAGTGATTAATTGGTTAGTGGTTAGTGATTAGCTAATTAAAATTTGTAGGTGGTAGTTCAGGTGGAATTTTCTCTATTACACAAAGGCTAAGAAAATATTGTTGGACCTGATTTAGGTAGGTTAGGATAGATTTGGTAGGTTTGATAGGTTGATTTTGGTTTGAGTTGTTTGATAGGTTGGTTATGGTTAAGTTAAAAGGTATGTTAATTATGGTTGATTGATTTGGTGTAGAGGTTGGTTTGATTATTTGATTTGGTTGGGTTGGTAAGGTTGTGGATAGTTAGAGAGAAGGTTAGGTTAATGGTAAGTTTAGTTGGGTTAATGATAGGTTTAGTAAGTTTAATGGTTGTTAAATTTGGGTTAATGGATGATTCCATAAAATTGGTAAGTGGAAGAGGTAGGTTGATTGGTTCCCCATAGGTGATTAGAAAATTTTGTTCAGTTGGCTCTACATGGGTAAGTGGAATAGGTTGATTAGTTGATTCCACAAAGGCAAGCAAAAAATATTGTTTGGTTGGTTCCACAAGGGTAAGTGGAAAGGGTTGGTTGGTTGGTTTCATAAGGGTGAGTGGAAAAGGTTGGTTGGTTGGTTCCACATGGGTGAGTGGAAAAGGTTGGTTGGTTGGTTCCACATGGGTGAGTGGAAAAGGTTGGTTGGTTGGTTTCACATGGGTGAGTGGAAAAGGTTGGTTGGTTTGTTCCACATGGGTGAGTGGAAAAGGTTGGTTGGTTGGTTTCACATGGGTGAGTGGAAAAGTTAGGTTGGTTTTTTTTCAAATGGGTGAGTGGAAAATGTTGGTTGGTTTTTTCCACATGGGTGAGTGAAAAATGTTGGTTGGTTTCCTTGAGTAGGATTTCAAAGTAAAGTTAAGAATGTTCTACTTGGTTGACAAGTGGTTTAGTTGGGGGTTGGACCATGGTTTCTTGAATAATGAGTGAAGGAAGAGGTTTAATGATTGATTGTTGGATGATGTTTAAGGTTAGGTTGGAGGGAACATAGAGAATTTCCTTTAAAACTTCATTGTGATCGATAAGGTTTTGGATAAGCCTCTTAAAAGAGCCACATATATCTATGTCATGTCTGTGTGTGTGATGATAAGCACAAAAATCACTCTCTACAAACTAGTTTAGTTTTGAAAGATAAATATTGATGGCTTTGGTTAGAAGATGGTTAATGATAGAGGCCTCTAAGATTTTGTCAAGGATTGAGGCATATAACTCCCCTAGTGGGGTGTATTGCCTATAAAAAGGGTGTATCTATGGCTCTTGATTTTTTGAGTTAATTAGTTGGTTTGATAAGGTTTGTTGGTTTGATGGGTTTGGTAAGTTTGATAAATTAGGTAGGTTTGGTTGGTAGTTTTTGGTTGGTTTTGAGAAGTGGGATAAGGTGGGTGAAGTTGATAAGGTGGATAGGTTGAATAAGTTGGATAATGTTGAAAGGTTAGTTTGATGGTTATTGGTTGGATTTGGTAAAGTTGGTGGGTTTAGCAAGTTTAATAAGTAGTTAATAGTTTGGTTTGGTAAGATTGGTTGAATAGTTTGTTAGGTTGTGGAGCTAAAAGCTTCACTAATACAGACATAGAGGAGGTTACTGAGAGGTTGCTGAGTTACAGAGCAATTAGCATCAGTCTAATCAGCTGACGTTAGTCATATATAGTGAGAAGAGCAACCGACGTCGGTCAAGGATCGGCTGGCGTCGGTCACCTCCAGGTAGACAGGGACTGACGTCAGTCACCTATGTAGTTCTAAAACTGTCAGTTACATGAACAGTTAGTTAATGAACTAGTTATTTGCATGTAGAAGGCCAATTATAGACTTGAAGCTGCGGATCTAATTATTGTAATTGGATGTCTAATTATTGTTTGCATGAGATCTATATAATAGACTCATGGGCTATATTGTAATTTGTGCTAGAGAGTAAGAGAGCAAAAATTAGCTCCTTCAGAGTGAAGAGAGCAAGGTGTGTTCCTCCTAGTGCCACAGTGCCAAGTATGGGTTCTTGTTTGGAGAATTAGAAGGATTCTTCATGTATGTAGGATCTTGGTCAGCAGGTGTGTAAGGCCATGTTTGGATATCTACATGGTAAGTAAGATCATTGATTTGCATGTGTATGTGTGTGTGAGATCCAGATTTACAGGTGTGCAAGATCAAGGAGGATAGCAACATAATAGGTAGCAAGATCATGAGAGATCTACTTGGAGTACGGTGTGTACTTGGTCATTGAGCAAAGAGGAAGGCAAGGTAGATCCTTCCAAAGTAAGATCATTTGAGTTGCAAGTTGTTGCAAGTTCATGGGAGATCTACTTGGAGTGCATTGTGTACTCAGTTGAGTATGTGTGTATACTCAGTGTACTGGTAGTAGTGGATGCTGACTGGTTAGAGGTGAACATCAACTCTGTGTTTGAGTTGTGTGTTGGGACCGTAAGAGAGAGAGTGAGCTCTTGAAGGTGAATTACTGAACACTTGGTGTGGCAAACTTGTAAGGTGGAAGAGTGTGGTGTCTCTTCATTGTAATTCTTTTCTGGAAGAGTATTAATATAATTGGGTATTGTCTCTCATATTCTGTGTTGTTTCTAAATTCTAGTTACTTGTGATTCTGATTTAATTCCGCATGTTAAGTTGCTTGTATTTGGTAATCAATTGTGCTTCCTAGATCCTGACAAAGTGGTATTAGAGCTAAGGTTGTAGGGAGCAGGTTTTGTGTTTGATTATAGGTCACTCTCAGGGGTTTCTGATTGAGTGGGAGTAGAGCAATGGTAGAAGAAAGTAAGCTAACAATGGAGGAATTAAAAAACATGAATGGTCAATTACGGTGTTATGGAAAGAAAAAGCAGGAAAAGAAAGATTATTGGTTGGTAGCAGATCAGCATGAAGGAACTGAAGAAGTAGATGTTGTAGGTGTTGTTATACAGAATGATCTGGGATGTTCTTTGGATAAAGTAGAATCTTTATTTATAGATTATGTTGTCTCTTTCCATGTATCCCCAATTAGAGGGGTTGGTGAGCTTTGTCAAAGTATTGGCAAAGGGGAAGTGCGGCTGAAATTGCAGGCAGCCAACACATGGGTGTTGAAGAAGGTCATGCAGGTCCCAGTCTTGAAGATGCAGCTAATTGATTTAAGAAATTTGGGTGATGAGAGATGCACAGTAACTCTCACAGTGGATTCTTGAAATGTTACCAAGGATGCACTTGAATTAGCATGTGGTAAGAAAGCAGGTACTCTTTATCTACTTGCCTGTATTACTGATTCCACTTCTGTTGCATAAGTGTGGCTTTGTAGGATTGGTCACATAAGTGAGAAGGGAATGGATGTTCTTAAGACAAATGAAAAGAGTTTAGCTTCGAAGAACATAGGCCGAGATTTTTGTAAGCAATGGGATGCTACAAGAAAGGATTGTGTTTATTGTAGGAAAAGGAAGACTGATGTATTTGATAGACTTAAAAACTAGAAAGCCTTGGTGTTCTTGGAGGAGATGATGGATAGAGATCAGTGGAGGGGGCTGGATACTTTTGATCAGGGTAGTTTAGACATAGGTATGATTCAAAGAAATCTTGCAAGTAAAAAGTCATCACTCACAGGCGAACACAGGTACCAATGTCGGTCAAAGGTAACTGACGTCGAACATGCAAGTGCTGACGTCAGTCATGTGCAGACCAGAGGAGTCGGTGGTGTCAGGCAGGCAGAGACCGATGTCAGTAGGATAACCACCGTTGGTGACCTAGACAGTCGCATGGAACTAACGTTGATTGGATGCAGACTGTGTGGTGACTGAGGTCGGTCACTGGAACAGATTTTGGGTGGACAGCAGGCTATCAAGGAGTCTTAGATGCTCATGTGGAGGACTAAAAGGGTAAGTAAGCCTCAAATTCATTGTTCCTCTTCTTTATATTCATTGCTCACTGCAGATCAGGAAGGATCTAGGAAATAGTGGGAGCATGGCATGAACAGGATGCAAAACCAAACGAGAGATTTGGTAGGGTTACCAGACGGTATGAAAGCACTAAGACAAATGGATTCCTTAGTTAAAGAATAGAGAGAATGGATACGTGAGATGAAAGGCCAGGGCATATGGTCTTGAGGAATTTGCAAGATAGTGGTACAAGTTTTGACAGGTGGATGACAAAGTAGGGCTTTAGTCAATGTCAGTGTAACCATTGTGTTTGTCTTACCAGGTGGATGATGGTCATAACATTATCCTGGTACTGTATGTGGTTGATATGCTAGCTGAAGGTTTAGACATACAAGGTTTTTCTAAACTAAAGGTAAGGTTAGTTCAGTGATTTGCCATGAAGGATTTGGGAGTAGAAAAATTCTTTGGCATGAGAGACATGGAAGATCACAGGTTGATTTTGTCTCCAGTGGGAGCTGATGTGAATCAGGTGTTGGCAAGGTTCAATACGCAGAATGTAGAACCAAAGCACACCAAGGGATGGATAGTTCAATGTCCAAAATCACATGAGGTCTGGTATAGACCTAATTTTTTCCTAGTAGTGGGAGCTATTAGAGAGTTAGGAGCCAATTCGGGGAAGTGGGTTCTCAGGTATTTGAGAGGGACTAGTAGCAGGTATACATACTATGCAGGGTCAAGACTTCACTACATGAGTTTTTAGGTTCGAATGTGGCAGGTTACTTGGATGATAGGAGGTGCACCATAGGTTGTGTGGTAGTTGGTCTTCAATATTGAGCTTGAAGAGGGATACAAGCTAGGAAACAAATTAGATGATATATAGGTATAGGTACAGTACAATTGTTTATCTCCAAGTGGGAGATTGTTAGGTTGTGGAGCTAAAAGCTTCACTAATGCAGACATGGAGGTTGATGAGAGGTTGCTGAGTTGTAGATCAACTGACATCGGTCTAATTAGCTGACGTCAGTCATATACAGTGAGAAGAGTAACTAACATCGGTCAGGGATCGGCCGGCGTCGGTCACCTCTAGGCAGACAGGGACTGACATCGGTCGCTTGTGCGGTTCCAAAAATATTGGTTGCACGAATAGTTAGTTAATGAACTAGTTGTTTACATGTAGAAGGCCAATTATAGATTTGAAGCTGTGGATCTAATTATTGTAATTGGATGTCTAATTATTGTTTGCATGAGATCTATATAATAGACTCATGGGTTGTATTTTAATTTGTGCTAGAGAGTAAGAGAGCAAAAATTAGCTCCTTCAGAGTGAAGAGAGCAAGGTGTGTTCCTCCTAATGCCACAATGCCAAGTATGGGTGCTGGTTTGGAGAATCAAAAGGATTCTTCATGTATGTAGGATCTTAGGTAGCAGGTGTGCAAGGCCACATTTGGAGATCTACATGGTAAGTAAGATCATTGATTTGCAGGTGTATGTGTGTGCAAGATCCAAGTTTGCAAGTGTGTAGAACTAGATTGATTTGCAAGTGTGCAAGATCAGGGAGGACAGCAACACAATAGGTAGCAAGATTAGGAGAGATGTACTTATAGTATGGTGTGTAGTTGGTCATTGATCAAAGAGGAAGGCAAGGTAGATCCTTCCAAAGTAAGATCATTTGAGTTGCAAGTTGTTGCAAGTTCATGGGAGATCTACTTGGAGTGCATTGTGTACTCGGTTGAGTATGTGTGTATACTCAGTGTACTAGCAGTAATGGATACTAATTGGTTAGAGGTGAACACCAACTCTGTGTTTGAGTTGTAAGAGAGAGAGCGAGCTCTTGAAGGTGAATTACTGAACACTTGGTGTGGCAAACCTGTAAGGTGGAAGAGTGTGGCGTATCTTCATTGTAATTCTTTTCTGGAAGAGTATTAATACAATTGGGTATTGTCTCTCATATTATGTGTTGTTTTTGAATTCTAGTTACTTGTGATTTTGGTTTAATTCCGCATGTTAAGTTGCTTTTATTTGGTAATCAATTGTGCTTCCTAGATCCTGACATAGTTTTTTTTTATGGGTTGGATAAGCTTGATAAGGTAGGTTCATAGTGGTTGGTTGATAGATTGATATGTTGATAGGTTTTTTGATTGGTTTATTTGATTAAGGTTGATAAATTTGGTTGGGATGATAAGGTGGGTTGAGGTAATTGATATGATGGGTGGGGTAGATAGCCTAAATTTTGACAAGGTTGGGGTAATTGATGTGATGAATGTTGATAGGTTGTTGGTTGTGATGGGTCATTCATTGATATTAGTTGATATTTGATTGGTTATAGGTAAGGGTTGATCAGTCATAGGTGTTGGAAATGGATGACTCCACTTTGGCTATCTAGTCCATTAACATCATAACTAATTCAGTTGGTAATTGATAGTTTGAGGGTTGATTATGGGTGAAGTCTGAGGAGTGATGGGTAGAGTTAGGTTGATTGTAGGTAAGGAAAGGAGCATAGCTAGCTCAAGATTATAGATAACTCTCAAATGCAAGAGGGTTATGTTCTGAGATTCTAGAAAAATTGGGATCTCTAGAAAAGACTATAGAAGGACTCTCCATCTAGATGGAGAGAAAGGAAAAATGGTAGGAAGTTTATGGTAGAAGGTAGATTCTTCACAACTCAAACAAAGAGAAAACAAGAAAAAAGCTAAGAAAATAATACATACACCTAAGTGCTTTAGCTCCTATGATAAATTTTAACTCATGTTGGCTTATGCCTTAGTTAAAATGTGTGAGGGAAGTTTGGCTTAAAAATTGGGTAATAGATAGGCAAGCTAAGGATGGTTTCAAGTTGAGTTATGGTGCTCAAAAGAATCTTCACTAGACCATGTATGTGGCTTGGTACTAGGGGATTAATCCCCACACTTCACAAACCTAAAGCTAAGCAAAGATATTTAGCTAATAGATACCATTTGTCTATAGTTTATACTCTACTAGAGAATGGAACAGGTCCTCCCCTTGGTGGTGAAATCCATGTGGGATTGTCGGGTGGGGTAAGGTGATCCAAAGGGTGTTGAAATCCTAATGGGCTTTTTCTCAAGTAAGTGTTGATGTGTTGGTTATGAAATTGGTTTGGTAGTTTAACATAAGTGAACTATGATTAAATTATAATACTTTTTAATTAAGTTATGTGAGCTAGAAGATAAGCAATGAATAAAAAAATGGATGCAAGGTTTGTTTTAAGCCCAGAAGAAGTTTAAGATTTGTTTGTATGAACAAACAATAGAGAGAGAGAGAGAGAGAGAGAGATAAAATGATAACTAATAGAATAAAGGTGGTGGGTCCCATAGGGCGTGCCAAAATGTTTTATTTAATTTTTCTCCTTGTTTCTTAAATTGAAATCAAGTAGTAAAATTGAAAGAGAGGGGTGTATAAGGGTACCTAGTAGAAAGTGTGCACATTGAATCCATATGAAGTGGGGACCCTTTTTGGCTAGGGAAGAATACCTAAAATAAGACAAGACTAAAGAAAACTTGTTTGTTAGACAAGGAGATGGGTGGATTGCTTAGCGGGAGCTAGATCTAAAAATACATGAACTATCTGAAGACTATCAATCTACCTTGATACAAGTTAATGTTTGATAAAAAATAAAGTTGCATAAAATTAAAGTACTAGATATAAATAAATAAATATTTTTCAAATGAAACACTAATGTTATAAAAAATAACATTAAGGTAAATGATAAATTATTAAAGAAGTGTTTAGGTATGGTCAGGTTGTTGTTTCTGGTATGTGAGGTGATGGGGATCAAAAAAATAGGGTTTTGGTTGAGGTGGAAGGTTGGTTGTTACTTGATAGTTTGGGTGTAGGTTTGGTTATAGACAGTGAACTAGTGGTGTTTAGTTGAACTAAAAATGGTTTCATTGATCGATGATGATTGGGTAATCATGACGGCTAAGGTAATTGGTGGTAGTTTCTCTAACCATCGATAGTTACCTATGAAATTTTGGTTACTCAAAAAAGGGGTTGTAGGTTGGGTAATTGGTCAATTAAGGGTCTAATATAGGTTGTAAGGTTAAAGGATATAATACTATTAGATTTGATAAGGCAAAAAACTTAGAACATCAAAAAAGGAATTGAAAATAAATTAGAAAATACCTGTTATCAACTATGTAGAAGAGGGTAGAAGAACCTGAATAAATTCTACAAGCATAACGGTGCTTTGGCTTTTGAAAGTGATGTGGATATAATTTTAGGTAATTATTATTATTTATATCCAAATACCTACAAGAGTATTTTGGCAACATGTACTTATGGATTTTCTCACCCATTTTCCTTTTTGTAGCTCTCCTTTTATAGGAAGAAGTTTTCAAACGGAGTGGAAGGAGTTACTAAATGCATAGAGGAAAAATATTCTATTTAGGATGATTTAAAGTAAATTTTATTTGCATAAGTAAATTGATAAATTATGTGATGTTTATCATTTTCATGACTCGAAGTGGATTTAAATCAGGTTGTAAAACTTGATCAGCATTGGTCAGGCTAACTGGCACCGATTAGGCTGATCGGCACTAGTCGAGGACCTAAGGCAAAATGGGTGAAAATTAGTTTAAAAGAAGGTGGTTAAAAATGTCAAGTTAGAAAATTAATAAATTGGCTAAGTTAACTAGGTGGTAAACTATCTCCAAGGTTAGGTAGGGGTTCAAGGCATGGGTTTGACATCAAAAACTAGCCAAAGTGTAGTTTTCAAGTGTCTACATTTTTCTAAAATCAATTTTCAAATAAAATTAGTTTTTAAACATGGCTATATTAGGTAATTGAAACATATCTAAAACATTTTTTCCATCTTAAGGGGATGATATTGGTCATAAAATAATTAACACAACAAAACATATATGAGACAAGGCCCGACAAGGATTTCATCACCTAACAGAAACCTTACCCCATCTCAACTATCCCACTTGGAGGTCATTACCAAAGGGAGAACCAACTTAGATCTCTAGTTGAGTATAAACTCTAAACTTGATACATTTTGGCTAAGCACCTGACACTCTTATCACTATAGAATCATGAAATAACAGGGTAGGCCTCAATACCAAGCCACATACCAAATTTCAACACAAATTTCTCTCTTGAGTACATGAACAACCTAAAACCAACCATAGATTGCCTCTTTAGTACCTGATTTATAAGCCAAATCCCTCTTCACACTCTTTAAGTCATATGCCAAAAGTGATCTAAAAAGAAGTCTTGGATAAATGCACTTTTAGTATATGTTTCATTGCCTTGAATTCTTTCTTTGCTTGCTTTTTGTTTGAGGTATAATTTTTGTCATTTCCTATTTCCTCTCATAGTATTTACTAGATAGTATTTGAGGAATCAAACCACCCTATAACCTACCTTCCACCATATTTTCTCTATTACTTTGTTAATGGAGAGCCTCCCTATAGTCATCCCTAGAGATCCTACCTTCCCTAGAATCTTGGAAGACAACCGTCTTGCCTTAAATCATTACCTTGTATTACAAGCTACTCATGCTCCCAACCTCACGTACAACCAACCCAATCTCACCTAAAATCAACCCAACCTTACCTATAACCAATTAAACTTCAACTTTAACCAACTAAAAAAATTTCAACTACCATCTAAGTTGGTTACAATGTTAATGGATCGGATCAGTAAAGTAGAATCATCTATTTTTGGTACTTATGACCCATCAACATTCACTTAAAACTAATAAAACCTCAACTACAACTAGAAAAAAACCTATCAACAGCCATTTGATCATCATCCTACCCGACCAATAACTTACCAACATCTATCATATCAATCACCCCAAACCTTGGGCCACCTACACTAGCCATTATATCCATTACCCCAACCAAACCTATCAACCTCAACTTATCAACCAACCCATCAACCCACCTATCAACCCACATATCAACCCATCAATCCATCAAATTTGGATTTCACTTGGGTTTATATCTATAGCATTGCAGACTGCTCCCTTTAAGGATAGTTTCCTAATTATTAAATTACTTAAAAAGGTAGGCTACTCCCTTGAAGGACAGCTATCAAACATGAACATATCCGAACTTAGACCAGTCCCTTGAAGGAAGGCTATGTCAAATTTGTCAAAAATAATCACTTGAATCTTTTTTCATTGATTAACTTCCCAAACCTATCAAATAGAATAATAATAGACCCTATATCAAAATAACACAAAAAAATCCCAATAACGCTGAAATCAGCTTTCACAATAGCATTAGTAGACTTCCCACATTGATCAGTCTACACATCATAAGACATAGACTTGTCTATTATGGTTCTTAGAACACCTATAAAAGGGGAAAGCTAACCCACATTAGGTTACCATATCACCCATTTCCTATTCAACCATACCTATCACCTACTGAAGGGACTATGGGCTTACTTGACACAAAGTGATCAAGATACCTTCTTTTTAAATCAAATAATGTTCATACAAATCACTAGAAATGATTATTTTAATTAAATCCATCATCTTAAATTTGTTTGGCCCTTACCAATGAACACATCATGCCTTTTTTTACCCTTTTTTCATTAGTTCATGTAATCATATGTCTCATGATTCTTCTCTCCACATTTAGTGTGCTACCTAAACATACTTTATGTGTTTTCATTATATCCCCATATCACATATCATATCAAACCATTCAACACATCATTCTCATAAATGCAATAATACATATGCATTGTAACATTACAAACCATTCCCATCAACCACATCCTTTTAATGAACAAAACATTAGAGCCATAAAATGTCAACAATCACATTGCAAACTCATTATCATCAGAGCAATAATCATTAATCATGGTATAAACAACATCATATCAATAAATATCATCAACCATGTCATATCACTATACACAAAAATAATTCAAGACATCATCACATCACATCCTAAACAACCATGACTCTATCACCTATCACATATCCATCCTCCTATCTATGAACCACATCATCATATACACAAACAGACCATAATCAAAACCATCAATCACATGTCCATGATAATATATATGAATAAACACATCATCCCCTATTTAAAAACCCAAATGTCACCTAAACTATACACATATTCATCATATGATCAAAAGCATCTAATCAAAATCATGTTTCCATCACATCATCACATGCCTAAAGTTGTTGAGTCTATATCTCATAAGCATAAATCATAAACCAACCTTCTAAACTTCACCTTCTAGTGGATCCATCTCAACTCAACCAACCTTATCAAATTTAATCAATGAAACCAACCAACTTGATTATGAACCTATCAATTTATTAATCTATCAATCTCAACTCAACCAACCTATCAACCCAACCAACCTATTCTACTAGATCAACCTCCAACCAATAAGACCTCACCCAAGGTCAACCTAACCTCAAACATAACTAAAGCTACCCAATTATTTGATAATTACCTTATGGCATTACCTTTGCTTCAATCCAAGAATAGGGTCATAACTTTTCCATCCTACCTTACCCAACAAACCAAGCCACCAACTGAACCCAACAAGTGAGCCAAATCAACCATTTATCTTACCTATTTCAACCAAGCCACCAGCCAAACCTAGCATGCAAACCAAATCAACCATTTATCTTCCCTATTTTGACTAAGTAACCAACCCAAACAAGTAAGAAAACCATATCAACCATTTATCTTACCTATTTTAATCAATCAAACCAACCTTTGAATGAAATCAATCAACCATAACCAACTTATCAATCAACCTAAACCAACATTAACCTGACATTCCACCTAAACCACTACCTTTAACTTAACCTCTTCATCTACTAAAAACTCTTGGGGCATGGTTGAATTCATAAATCCCCCTTTTTTATCTAGTGCCTTTACCTTGGGATCTTTTTATCACCCTAACCACTTATCAAGGAGTCACTTATTCTCCCTCAACCATCTGACCTTTGGAGATTACCTTCTCCCCCAAGAATTAGAGATCACCCTTTCTCCACCAACCTTAGACCAAGCAAACCTCTATCCTTTTGACAGAACTACATTTGACCTGAAGTTCTTTTTGGATATTACATCCATGAAACTATGTAGGCAGCATCCACTTGCCTAGTACATATGGAGTTAACCACCCATTGGAGAACACATATTCTCTAAAAAATAACCATGAACCATTAGAGAATACCCTCTCAAACCATCCAACCATCCAACCATGTCCACCTTGATGTTGGCCATTTTTGACCCAAACTATTTGCATATTTTGTGATGACCTTGCCTTGGTTATTTTGACCATATTGATTACTTTGCCATGTTAAACATTTGAATTTGCACCACCTCATGCAAAACCAGCCATTTTATGTCTTCCTAATATCACTTCTGACCTTGGATACCTATAAAACACCGACCCTATCTAGGAGACTTATAGAGTAAGCTTATTAGCTATGACCAATGTTGGGGCTTGGTTACCCTATCACTTGTCCTTCTAGATTCATCCTTATTTTTACCAACATTAGCAACTTAGTCTATGTGAAATCTTGACTATCACACTTATTCACATTTTTTGCACATGTTTGTACCTTAATATCTAACCTCACCAACCATCCTTATCACCTACCTTTTTACCCACATAACCACTCATCAAATCTTGAACCTAATTTTTCTTTTGCCTCATCAATTGCTGATTTGAGGGGGAACACCTCCTCACATACTCAAGGCAATCAGACCTTGACCATAAAATCATTCATTTTTATTTTGAAGCTTGCCCAAGATACACAACAAAAAGGGGGAAAATGTAGACATTTTAAAACTGCACCTTGGCTAGTTTTTTATGTTGAACCCAAGCCTTGAACCCTTACCTGACCCAAGATATAGTCTACCACCTAGTTAATTTAGCCCATTTATTAATTTTATAACTTAACCTTTTTAACCCACCTTATTTTAAACTAATTTTCACCCATTTTATTGTAGGCCCTCAATCAGTGCCAGTCAGCCTAACCCGTGTCAGTTAGCCTGACCATCATTAGTTAGGTTCCAAGCCTAATTTAAAGCCACTTCTAGCTATGTGTGAGATAATAATGAGAAAAATGGAAACCTTCCCATTCAAATCACATATCTTATCATCACTTCAAATTATAATCTTTATCCTACACCAATTTAGCAATTTTCTCCCTCCTCACTTGGTAACTTTTTGCTATAAAATGAGGGTTGTTGGAAGCGCTTGGGATCAAAAAATTTGCATCCATGCCCTCTTATTCTCTTGTGTAGGTATTAGAGTGACCAAAGACTTTGTTCATGTGAATTTTGAAGGTTAAAGTACTATTATGCTACCCAATTTTCTTTAGGTTTTAAGTATCTCACACTTTACATCCAAAAGGTATCATTTATTTGTTTTTAGCAATTTCCTTCATTATTAACCTTTTTGCCTCAATCAGATCACCTGCACCCTATTTCTCACCCACCAAGTCTATACTCAACCTTCTACCCATCCACCATTCCTTTTTAACCCCACTTCAATATCTTATCAGACCCACACAATTAACCATCATCAATTCCTGTAACCATCACTGATCATAGTAATAGTCATTGATCACCTAACCATCGCTAGTCAAATCAACCATCACCAGTCAACCTGACCATCACTAGTCACCTATCAAATAAAATAATATATTGTTATTTCCTACCCCTTTACACCTAGCCAGACTCCATTTCCATTTTTGACCTATCTATAAAGTCTATTCAGACTTTTTGAACTAGATCACGACCTATTTTAGCATGGTATTGACCCATTATGCTACATCTTAATCATTCTATTGAATTGGTATTTTATTTATCTATAGCATAAGCATTTATTTTCTTATAAATTTAAATGCAATTATATTTCCTTCATTTTAGCAGCACCATTTGTTATTAGGGGAGTGGATTGGCAGCCATCCAAGGAAGCTTCTACTTCTTGGAGCTAGCATATGCTAGGCAGTCCACCCTTTATATCTGTTTAACTAACAATCTGATTTGGTGTTGTCTTATTACAGGTATTCCTTCCTCACCAAAAAGGAGTTCTTACTTTGTCTAGTCATCAACGAGCACAATATTTAACCATGTACACACCCCTCATCACTTGTTTATTTTCTTCTTTCAAAAAGTAAAGAATATAGTTAGAAATAATAGGAAACATTTGAAAACTACTATCCTAGCCATGTTTGAAAACTAATAAATTAGCTTTGGTAAGGTTAACTCATGATATTAGTTGAAAATAAGTTTAAAAGAAGGTGGATTAAAAAGGTCAAGTTAGCAAATTAATAAATGGGCTAAGTTAACTAGGTGGTAGACTATCTCCTGGGTCAGGTAAGGGTTTAAGGCATGGGTTCGACATTAAAAATTGGCCAAGGTTTAGTTTTTAAATGTCCATATTTTTCCCTTTTTTTTTGTGTACCTTGGAAAAGTTATAAAACAAAAATTAATGTTTTGTTAGTCAAGGTATGATTGCCTTGAGTATGGCAGGAGGTGTTCCCCCTCAAATCAGGGGTGGATGAGGTGAAATCAAAATTAGGTTTAGGTTTGATGATTGGTTATGTGGGTAAAAAGGTAAGTGATAAGGATGGTTGGTGAGGTTGGGCATTAAGGCACAAACATGTGCACAAAATGCAACTAATTTTTATAGTCAAGATCATGTATAGACTAAGTTTCTAATGTTAGTAAAAATAAGGTCAAATCTAGAAGGGCAAGTGATAGGGTAACCAGGTCCTCGAATTGGTCATAGTTGATCAGGTTACTTTATAAGTCTCCAAGACAATTTTGGTGTCTTATAGGTATTCAAGGTAGGAAGTGCTCTTTGGAAGACACAAAATTATTGGTTATGCATGAGGTAGTGCAAATTCAAATGTTCAATATGGTAAAGTAATCATTGCAATCAAAATAACCAAGGCAAGGTCATCAAAAAATATGTGAATAGTTTGGGTCAAAAATGGCCAACATCAAGGTGAATGTGGTCCAATGGTTGGTTGGTTGGAGAGGGTATTCTCTAATGGTTCATGTTTTTTTTGTGGAGAATAGGTGTTCTCCAATGGGTGGTTGGGTATGGGTTGGTAAGGATGGTTGAGCTAACTCCATATGTACTAGGCAAGTGGATGATACCTACATAATTTTATGGACATAATATCCAAAAAGAACTTTAGGCCAAATTTAGTTCTCTCAAAAGGTTAGAGGTTTACTTGGTCCAAGGTTGGTGGAGAAAGGGTGATCTCCAATAGTTAGGGAAGAAGGTAATCTCCAAAGGTCAGATGGTTGAGGGAGAATAAGTGACTCCCTGATAAGTGGCCAGGGTGAGAAAAATATCCCAATGTAAAGGTACTAGGGAGAAAAGGGGGATTTATGAATTCAACCATGCCCTAAGATTTGTTAGGTGTTATTGTTAGTGGATGAAGAGGTTAAGCTAAAGGTGGTGGTTCAGGTGGAATGTCGAGTTGATGTTGGTTTGGGTTGATTGATAAGTTGGTTATGGTTGATTGATTTAGTTTAAAGGTTAGTTTGATTGATTGAAATAGGTAAGATAAATGGTTGATTTGGTTTACTTACTTGTTTGGGTTGGTTACTTGGTTGAAATAGGTAAGATAACTGGTTGATTTGGTTTACTTTTTGGGTTTGGTTTGTAGCTTGGTTTGTTGGGTAAGGTAAGATGGAAAAGTTTATTGACACTTGGATTTGTACCCTTGAGTAAATGCTCAGTTTTCCTCATCTAAGCAGCACAATGGAATCATATCTCTTGTTATGGTTGATAGTTTTGTTAAGATGAATCTCTAGATGAGGAGCTAGCTCCCCTTGATGCACCTCAAAGCTCTTTCTAGACTAATAACTATGAATGAAAAGGGAGAAAGAAAAAAATTGGGAAAATAAGTGATGATGCGCCAATATTTGATATCCTCTTAAGACTAAAAACACTACTTAAAGATAAACAAGGGTGTTTCACACAAGGTCATAACAAATACATTATTGCATTAGTATTTCATAAGTTAGATTCAGGAAGGTATTTGACATTTAGGAGGGTGATGAATGATTATACAAAGAGAATACACATATACCACCTCTAAGATGTTTATACACTTAGTAAAGAATGCTAACAGAGACTTGCAACATCATCCTTTCTATACATTGGTAAGTGACCATAGGTTGATATGCTAGAAAATAACCTTTTCACTAGTCATTATCAATAAGATTCAAAATTATACTCAATAGTGCAATGTGAAATTAGTGAAATCATTTGTATATTTATTCAAGAGTTATAGTACAAAACTTGGCTAGAGTTGTACCATAACTAGCAGAGGCTCCCAATGAATAGAATGAATACATATATATATAGCCTTAAAAAAGAGATCGAGTAAAGGGAAATTTAGAAATGATTCATAAATGTGTCAAATTGAGAATGGAATAGTTACACTACATTCTGTAAGGTGATTTCTTTTCAGTTATGCCAACAAGATCAAGATGCTTCAAACTATGTTTTACCATAAAAGGATCCATTGTTTGGAATTTTGTTTGGATGTTAACTATTCTTTGTTGGCTCATTGAGTTGTGCAATAGTGTAACAACTTGAACCATTGACTTGTCTATTTACATTTTCTTTGTAACTAATACTCAGAATCTTTCCATTTGTCATCTTCTCATCTATCTTTAGGTGCCCACTCTCTAGTTTGAAAAGCAATGTCTATTCCTTGTATCTTGAACTTGATGTTTTGTGGTCCATCACTATTTTGTTTGAATCCCAACATCTAATTTCTATAGTTTTAACCTTGACATTTTTTGGGCCATCACTTGAGTAACTTCTTGTCCTAGGCACTTATCTTTGGGCTTTGTCTTTTGCATTATTTTTGACAATTTATCTAAAATATTTTGGGCTCTTTTTTTTGAAGGAAATATACTCCTCATGAAAAATTCTTCTAAAGAGTCCCTTTAGACTTTCTATTTTTATCTTTATTTGGTTCTTTATGCCTTTTATAATTCTCTTGAATAAAATGTCTGAAAGAAATGGATTTTGGCACCTTAGAAAATTTATCTAAAAAAATTATTCAGACACTTTATCTGAAAGAATTCCTTCAAAGTTTCTACTTGGCTTCCTTTGTTTCATTGATATGACCCTTCGACAAGTGAAAAAAACCTTTTAAAAAGGAAAACCTACCCTTCAGCTTTTTCTTCATCTATCTTCCTATGAACCTTCCTACAGATACCCTTCAGGATTTTCTAATGGTCCACCCTTCCCCTGAAATAGTCCTTTACACTTTTTGAAAAAGTCCCTTCATGAATCCAAAAGTGTCCTTTTGGAAAGGTAAGTGTCCTTTCAATAAAATGAATTGATCCTTTGAAGAAAGAAAGTGACCCTTCAAAAGAATGTAAGTGTTCTTCAAAATTTTGGAAACGGTTCACTTAGCCTCAAAGATACCCTTCAGAAAAATGCAAAGGCCCTTTTCAAATTGAAAGAGCCCTTCAAGAAAGTTAAATTGCCTTTCAAAAAAATTACTTTGGACAAAAATTCTGAAAGAATTCACTTAAATAAAAGGCTTCAAACAAAAAGTTCAAAAGAATTTGATAAGGACTTTAGAACAAAAGATTGAAAGAAATATACTTGGCAAAGGACCAAAACAAACCTTTCAAAATAATTAATTAGTGAGGACTTAGCCAAAAGACTAAATAACAAAGCTCCCAAAAGGAAAACACTTGAGTTTTTACATGTAATAGACTTCAGCTTTGTATAAGAATAATTCTTGTATACTAGACATGAAACCTGCTTGCTAGATTTGGACAAAGGTATAGACTCAGACATTTTTTGAAAAAAGGGGTGCCCAATTTTAGCTTGAAAGGCTAAAATTTAGTTAATAAATTGGTGACTCATAAGGGTAGTGTGCTTGCTACACTAATCAGACTAGTAGCCTATATAGTCCATTAGGCATGGAGTCAATGGATTGTGCCAAAACAAACATAAAGAAATACACCACACAACAATAGCAACATCAAGCAAATATAAGGACAAACTCACACATGTGTATAAGCACTTAGGTAACATAGGAAAAATAGGAAATTATGTACAACAAAAATAAGAGAACAATCAGTAATATTGTTTTAAATATATCCCATTGATTGGGATATGTAGTTCCTCTCTATCTAACTTTAAAAGTTGAAAAGCATTATGTTATTTATATTGTGTGATTACATATGGGCCACTCCATAAAGCATTAAACTTTGTATATTTTCCAAGCTTGTCCCTATCTTCATCCCATTTTGGGATAATGTCTACTTCCTTGAAATTCATTAGCATGGACTTCCTGTCAAAATACTTCTTTGTTTGTTGTTGACGAGTAGTCATGGTGTGCATAGCTTGATCTCTTGTTTCCTCAAACTCCATCAGCTCACATAATATAACCTCCATATTATCATTTTCCATCAATTATAACTAATAGGTAAGGTCTAAGTCTAGTATCTCAATTGAAATAGGAATTTTAGCTTCCTTTCCATACACAAGTGTGTATGGTGAGTTCCCAATTACTCTCTTTAGGGTGATCTTATTAACCCAAAGGGTTGTCTTCAACTTGGTGTGCCAAGTCCTTTGATTCTCCTCCATAGTTCTCTTTATGATCCTAATTAAATTCTTGTTTATGGACTCAGCTATTCCATTCCCTTAGGGGTAGTAGTTATAGGAGGTGCTAAGGTAGATGCCATGGTTCAAAGCCCATTCACTTGTCCTTGCTCCTAGAAAGGTCAATGTATTATTTGAGATGATTATCAAAGGAGCTCTAAATCTGGTTACTATACCTTCATAGAAGTCTAGGATTGAGTTTTCATTTATCTCCTTAAGAGCTATAACTTCCACACATCTTTTAAAATAATCAGTGGTTGTCAACACCCACTTGTGACCAACACTAGAAGGAGGATTGATCAGACTTATGAAATCTAAACCCCATTGCATAAAGGATTGTTTAACCTAGATTGGGTGAAGAGACAAAGTAGCTAGCTTTTGTTTACCATTAAAAAGGGCACACTTTTGGAATTTTATTACCCAAGCATGAGTGTATTTGAACAAGCTCAAACAAAAATAACCAGCCCTCATTATTTTGGTAGATGTGGTTCTTAGAGAAAAGTGACCACTAGCTGGTCCATCATGGAACTCATGTAACACTTTTTCATTCTGATATGAATCAATACATCTCAACATCACACCTAAAAAATATTTTATAAATAGTACTCCATTAACCAACACATAGGGAATGGATTGCAACCTAAAGTACCTCCTCTTGGCCCTGTCAAGACTTTGTGGACACTCACCAATTTTTAAGAAATGAATCCTATCTTGTGTCTAACTCCTTATGGCTAAAGGTAAATCTATTGTAGGATCATTATTAAGTACCAAAAAAACCTCCCTTTGCTCTTTCAAGTCTAAATCTTGATGCTCACATAGTCCCTTTCCTTTCACTAGCTTGGTTGTTTTGATCTCCACATCATAGTCCATCACTTCGGTGATCTAGCCTACCCTTTTCTCACTCAAATCTATACTCAACAAAAATTCTTTTACACTAGGATGAGGCACAAAAATTTGAATCTTGTTATTAAATAACATATGTCTAAAATTCTTTAAGTTCATTATGATTGAAAGTACTTATTTCTCCACATATGTATATCTTGTCTCATTACCTTCTAGACCTTGACTACAAAAGGCAATAGGTTATTCTATATTTTCCTCATTAGCTTAAGTGAGCATGGTAGAGATTACCCCTTCATTCTCAAAAGTATACAAATTGAAGTCCTTGGAGAAGTTTGGACTTTCAAGAGTAGGGGCCTAAGCAATGGCTTGCTTGATCTCTTCAAAACTTTCTTTTCTCCTTCTATCTATGTGAATATCTCATCTTTCCTCAGCATAGAAGTCAAGGGCTTGACCAAGTTATCAAAATTTGTAATAAACCTAACCCTTTCTAGATTAATGGATAGACCTTTCTTAGAAATAATATGTCTTATTAGTTTTCCTTCATGAATAGAAAATACACACTTATTTGGGTTTAGAGAGATCCTAAACTCTCTACACCTCTCAAAAATCTACCTCAAATGCTTCAAGTTATCTTTTGCTTCCTTAGACAAAACTATTACATCTTCTGAACCAATATAATGTCATTGATTAGTCCTTAGAAAGCCATATCCATTTCACATTAGAAAGTATCTTCAATATTTGATAATCCAAATGGCATCTTCCTATAGGCATATGTCCCCATTTGGTGGTGAAAGTTGTCTTGTACTAGTCACTTTCTTTCACTAAAATATAATTGTAACTGGAATAACCATCTAGGGGAGAAAACCTCTTACTGCTTACTACCAATTGCAAAATCTATTCCATGGAAGGGAGGGGGTAATGATCTCTCAAAGATACCTTATTCAAGTCTCTAAAATCCACACTTTACTTGATCTCCCCATTCTTCTTTCTAATAGGGACTAAATTGGCCAACCAAGAAGAATGCTTGATAGGAAAAATGATTCTAGACTCAATCAACTTAGTGAGATCTCTTTTCATGAGTGGTTCAATCTTGGGATTGATTGTCCTTTGCCTTTGTTTGATGGGTTTGGTATTTTCATCTAGCTCTATAGTATGTTGAGCCAAGATTTGATCAAAAACTCCTTGCATAGTTTAATGAAATCATGTTTCTCTTGACTAGTGCATACCTTTACAAGAGCAAGTAACTTATCTTTGGATATCTCTACCTTTTCATAGTTATCTTTCTTGGTTGACATACTTAACTTCTCCTTCTTGGTCTGGTCATCTTCATTGAATATGATTTCAAGAGTCACTAGGCCTTTGGGAAGCTTGTTAGACTTTAGTTAAACAATCTACCCTCCATATTATTGTTGAAGCTTGGATTGATTCTTAGTAAAGAACTTAGCTTCTTGTAGGAAGAGATTTATCTGCTGGTCACTATCAAAAACCTACCAATTAGTGATATTATCTAGTATATAAGATCTCATAATCACCTTTAAATGAGGTTGATTCTTATCTTCTCTTATGCCTTTTGAAACATCAAACTAAGCTTCAATTATTGCTAGCCTATCATCATGTTTGTTATCTTCTCTTGAGATAGAAGTGATGTTAAATGCCATAAGTCTTCTACAAGGTCCTAAAATCTATGCTTATAAGACTTGAGTAAGGAGTTCTTGGTCAAATTCTGCCCTCTATGTTGAGCTCACTATCACCGAACACTTGCAATTATTTGATACCTCTTTTCCTTGCCCACTCTAGGCCACGAATGAGGGCCTCATATTCTGCCACATTACAATTACACTAGAACTGAAATCTAAAGGTTAAAAAATACCTCTCCTTTGAAGGTGAAACTAGCATGGCTCCACCACCTGCCCCAATCTTACTTCTAGATCCATCAAAGAAGAGCTACCATAAGCCATTCACATCTTCATTTGACTTCATCAAATTGGGCATGAAAGAGTCCTTCTCATGCATATAATATACACCAAGCCTAGATTCCTCAATAAACTTATATGGATCATGGACATAGTTTTCATCTCCCCACTCATCTAGGAACAAATCAGAAACTCCCTCAAGGGAAGATGATGGGGATTGATCAATGTGAAACTCCTCTTCATCAGTGATAGCATAGTTAACATTTTATACCTTAGGTTAGTATGGTTCCAATTGATCTGTATTAATAGGTTCTAATTTAATCTTTACCTTAGTGCCATATTGTGTTTTAAACACCATGTAAGACTAGTTAGCCACCAAGTATCCACCTATCTTGGATGTAAAGTCTCTTGACAAGCAAAGAGAAAAATAGAGAGGTAAATATACTACTACCACATCATAAGAGATTGAAAAAATAGTACAAGCATGAAGAATTAGATTCAAACCTTTCACTACCCCCAAATTTTTGGTTGGTGATCCATCCAATTGCAAAACTCCTTTAGTCATTGGATCATATTTGATGCCTAGGTTATCTGATATGCATTTTGGCATAATTGATGTGCTTTATCCACTATCAATGATGTAATTATGAATGAAGAAATCACCAATAATTAAATATAGGTAGAAAATATGAGTATTTTCATCTTTCTTCACTTGACCATCTATAGATTGAGTTCCATTGACCAAAACCACATTGTCATTGTGAAATGGGCCAGCTTGTTTACCCAAACCATGAAATTCCTTTTGGATTATATCTTTCTACCCTAGTAATGTTGTATAATCCCATAATGAGATGTTCATATGAAGCTTCTTCATCTATTCCACAAAATTAATGGAAGGATTACTTACCTTGGGGTTCTCTTTATGAACATTTACACTTTGTGATGTAGCTTTTGGAGGCATGATTGTAGCAGTTATCCTAAAATTTGGAATCCTTTGATTTTCTTGTGCTTTAGGAACTAAATTATGCCATCCTCCCATTTAAGCTAATGTAGGAGTCAAAATAGGTCCTTGATTAGTTCTTTTAACTTATTCAACTAATCAAGGACCTATTTTGACTCCTACATTAGCTTAAATGGGAGAAGGGCCTAATTTAGTTCCTAAAGCACAATAAAATCAAAGGATCCTTTAACTTCTTCAACTACCCTTTTCTTTGATCTAGTGTTAGTAACCAAACTAGCATTCTTGTTACTTGTCTTCCCCACATAATTAATGGCACAAAACTCACCCTCCAAATGATTCATGAGAGTGGAATCAGGTTGATCATATTTGATCTTCATCCCAAATTGTGTTGGCATCTCAAAATTTGAAAATTGAGATGTGTGATCACCTTGTGTAGTCATACCTTGATTTTGCATCTCATTAACATAAGCAACCTGTTCTTGACCTTACTCAAAAGAAGCATAGTTGGGTTTTTCCTGGACCAAATTATTTTGACTGGGATCAAGGGATTTGGAAGATGAGGGAGCATTAGGATTATAAATTTGATAAGGATTGACATGGGTGATTTGGCCTTATCCTTGATTATTACCCTAAAAAGGAGGTTTGTTTATTTGTCCAAACTAGTTGTAAGACTAATAAGGCCTATAGATTTAGGCTTGTTACCTTTTGATAGCAACCAATTAATTAGTAACACTTTGAAGTAGGATTTTGACTTCATGCATTTCATTTGTAGAGGCAATGACAAATTTTTCTTGACCAGGCAAAGGAGCTAAAGTGGGTAAAGCACTTTGACTAGGAGAATGCAAATCAGGGAATAGTGGCATTGGAGGTCTAGGAGCTATCTCTCCCAATTGGACAAGATAGTTCTCAGCATTTATGGCTATTTCATAAGCATCAAGAAGTGTATTTCTACTCATATACTAAATCATCATGGCAATGTCACTATTCAATGCTTTTAAGTAGTACAAAAATACATAATTTATAATTGGCCTCACAAGAATTGGAATTTTGTCCCAAGTTTTTTAAAACCTAGTATTGAAATCTTGCATGAATTCATGTGGTGCCATATTGATTGTGGTTAATTACTTTTCAAGAGATAAGTGATTACTCTTTTCCCCAAATTTATCAGTCAATAAGGTCCCCAACTCATCTCATGAGCTAATAGAATTTATAGGTAGGGTCCCATACCAATCCAAAACTTTTCCTTTGAAAGAAAAGGCTAACAACCTAATGGCTACATTTTATTGAGTGATGTTATGGATATTACAAAAAAGTTATATTTTATTGATATGTTTAATGGTATTAATTTGACCATCTCTACTAAAAGATGATACACTTTTGACAGCAGCTCTTGGGATTTGATCATAGTAGGCAAGTAGCAAGGGAGATGCCCCCCAAAAAGGCACAAAAGGTTGTCTTATATCCATATTGGTAATATTAATATAGACATTAGGAATAGTATAGAACACAAATTTTGAATATTTAAACATAAACTCTCTTTCATAGGGATGAGTGTTGATAAACTTGGACCTTTTGGTAGAATATGGAGCTAATTCCACAAATTCAAAAGGTACACCTTTAGTAGTAGACCTAGTGGTCACCTTTGGCATGGAAATAAGGATTGATCATCAACCAAATACTTATATTATTTAATGGATTCATTAGGTAATGATCATATATTCTTTTTTATCTACAACTATGTCAAGACCAACACCAATCTTAAACAATCTTTTAGGACTTAATGTCCCATTAGGCATGCCAAAAATTGTTGACACTTGGATTTGCACCCTTGAGTAAATGATCAATTTTCCTCATCCAAGTGTCACAATGGAATCATCTCTCTTGCTATGATTGACAATTCTATTGAGATGAATCTCTAGATGAGGGGCTAGCTCCACTTAATGCACCTCGAAACTCTTTCTAAACTAATAACTATGAATGAAAAGGGAGAAGTAAAACAACAGGAAAATAAGTGGTGATGAACCAATATTTGATATCCTCTTAAAACTAAAAACACTACTTAAATATAAATATGGGTGTTTCACATAAGGTCATAACAAAGACATTTATGCATTACTATTTCATAAGTTAGATTCAGGAAGGTATTTGATGTTTAGGAGGGTGATGAGTGATTCTACAAAGAGAATACACATATACCACTTCTAAGATGTTTATACACTTAGTAAAGAATGCTAACAGATACCTACAACATCATCCTTTCTACACATTGGTAAGTGACCATAGGTTGATATTCTAGGAAATTAACTTTTTACTAGTCATTATCAACAAGATTCAAACTTATACTCAATAATGAAATGTGAAATTAGTGAAATCACTTGTATATTTCTTTAAGAGTTATAGTACAAAATTTGGCTAGTGTTTTACCATAACCAATAGAGGCTCCCAATGAATAGAATGAATACATATATATAGCCTTCAGAAAGAGATCAAGCAAAGGAAAGTCTAAAAATGATTCAAACATGTGTCAACTTGAGAATGGAATAGTTACACTACATTCTTTAAGGTGTTTTCTTTTTAGTTATGCCAAAAAGATCAAGATGCTCTGAACTACATTTTACCATAAAAGAATACATTGGTTGGAATTTCATTTGGATGTTAACTATTCTTTGTTAGCTCATTGACATGTGTAATGGTGTAAAAACTCAAACTATCAACTTGTCTATTTTCATTTATTATGTAGTTGATACTCAAAATCTCACCATTTGTCATCTTCTCATCTATCTTCAAGTGTTTTCTCTCTTATTTTAAACTTAATGGCTATTCCTTATAGCTTGAACTTGACATACTATGAGTTTTCACTCCTTTGTTTCAATCCTAATGACTAATTTCTATAGTTTAAACTTGACATTTTGTAGGCCATCACTCAGGTAAATTCTTATCCTTGGCACTTGTTTTTGGGCTTTGTCTTCTGTATTCTGTTATACAATTTTTCCAAAATATTTTGGGCTCTTTTTTTGAAGTAAATCTACTCCTCACAAACAATTATTTCAAAGAGTTACTTAGGACTCTCTATTTCAAGATTTTCTTGGTCCTTTATGCCTTTTAGAATTCTTGAAAATAAAATGTTCAAAATAAATGGACTTTGGCACCATGAATAATTTCTCCAAAAAAAATCTTTAGACACTTTCTCTAAAAGAATTCCTTCATATTTTCTGCTTGGCTTCCTTTGTTTCTTTGAGATGGCCCTTCGACAAGTGAAAAAGACCTCTTCAAAAGGAAACATACCCTTCATATTTTGCTTAGTCTATCTTCTCATGGACCTTCCTGTAGATACCCTTCAAAAACGTGTCACATGCCCTTCAATATTTTGAAATGCTCCACCCTTCCCCTGAAATAGTCTTTTAGACTTTTTGAAAAAGTCCCTTCGAGAATTCGAAAGTGTCCTTTTAGGTAAAATGAAATGATCCTTTAAAGAAAGAAAGTGAACATTCAAAAGAACTATAAGTGACCCTTTAGAATAATCTAAGTGTCCTTCAAGCTTTTGGAAATGATCTACTTAGCCTCAAAGATCCCCTTCAAAAAAAAGCAAAGGACTTTTTCGGCTTGAAAGAACCCTTCAAGAAAGTTAAAGTGTCTTTCAAAAAAATTACTTTGGACAAAAAGTCTGAAAGAATTCACTTAAATAAAAGGCTTTAGAAAAAAAATTAGAACTAATTTGATAAGGACTTTAGAACAAAATATTGAAAGAAATATACTTGGTGAAGGACCAAAATAAACCTTCTAAAAGAATTCATTGGCAAGGGCTTAGCCAAAAGACTAAAGAACAAATCTATAAAAAAGAAAACACTTGGGTTTTTACATGTAATATTCTTCAACATTGTATAAGAACACTTCTTGCATACTAGACATGAAACATGCATGCTAGATTTGGACAAAGGTATAGACTCAGATATTTTTTGTAAAATGGGGTGCCCAATTTTAGCCTAAAAGGCCAAAATTTGGTCAACAAAGTTATGACCCTATTCTTGGATCAAACTAAAAGTGATGCCATAAGGTAACTATAAAATAATTAGGTATCTTTGGTTATGGTTGAGGTTAGGTTGACCTTGTATGAGGTCTTATTGGTTAGAGGTTGATCTAGTAAAATAGGTTGGTTGGGTTGATAGGTTGGTTGAGTTGAGATTGATAGGTTGATAAATTAATAGGTTGATAATTAGGTTGGTTGGTTTTACTAATTAAGGTTGATAAGGTTGGTTGAGTTGAGATGGATCCACTAGAAGGTGAAGTGGAGAAGGTTCATTTATGATTTATGCTTATGATATATAGACTCAACATCTTTAGGCATGTGATGATGTGATGGAAACATGATTTTGATTAGGTGTTTTTGATCATATGATGAATATGTTAATATGCATATATTTTAGGTAACATTAGGGTTTTTACATAAGGGATGATGTGTTTGTTCATATATATTATCATAGACATGTGATTTATGGTTTTAATTGTGGTCTTTTTGTGTATATGACAATGTGGCTCATTGATACGAGGATGGATATGTGATAGGTGCTAGATTCATGGTTGTTTAGGATGTGATGTGTTGATGTTTTGAATTATTGTTATGTGTATAGTGATATGACATGGTTAATGATATTTATTGATATGATGTTATTTATGCCATGATTAGTGATTATTGCTCTGATGATAATGAGTTTTCAATGTGATTGTTGAAATATTATGGTTCTAATGTTTTGTTCATTGAAAGTATGTGGTTGATGGAAATAGTTTATAAAGTTATGATATATATATATCATTACATTGATGATAACTATGTGTTAAATGGTTTGATATGATAATATGGGGATACATTGAAAACACATAAAGTAGGTTTAGGTAACACACTAAATGTGGAGAGAGGAATCATGAGGCATATGTCTGCATGAACTAATGAACAAAGGGTAATAAAAAGGCATGATGTGTTCATTGGTAAGGGCCTAACAAATTGAATTTTGATAGACTTAATGAAAATAATACTTTTGAGAGCTTCGCATGAGCATGCTTTGATTAAAAAATAAGGTATCTTGATCACTTTATGTCAAGTAAGCCCATAGTCCCTTGAGTAGGTGATAGGTATGGTTGAATAGGAAATGGGTGATATGGTAACCTAATGTGGGTTATCTTGTCCCTTTTATAGGTGATCAATGAACCTTAAAATACAAGTCCATGTCTTATGATGTGTAGACTAATTGATGCAGGAAGTCTACTAATGTTATTATGAAAGCTAATTACAGCTTTATAGGGATTGTTTTTCTATGTTATTTTGATATAGGGTCTATTATTGCTTTATTTGATACATTTGGGAAGTTGATCGATGTGAGAATCCTTAAATGATTGTTTTTGACAAAGTTGACTTAGCCATTCTTCAAGGGAGTGGTCTATATTTAGATATGTTCATGTTTGATAGTTATCTTTCAAGAGAATAGTATACCTTTTTAAGAAATTTAATAATTAGGTAGTTGTCTTTCAAGGGAGTAATCTGTAATGCTAGAGATATAGACCCAAGTGATATCCCAATTTGATTTTTAATTCTAGGTTTAGACATAGACAACTCTATTTGGGTTTAGAGGTCTACCTTTATGGAGGCAAGACTTTTAGCACAATAGGTTAATGATGGATGAAGGAAAGTGGTTTCAAAGACAATTGATCATGGGATTATATCTGATTAGAGGTGAAAAGTATCCATGAAAACCATGCCATAGGTAGATCCATGGTATATTTGCTTAGGATTAGGATATAATTGTGATAGATAATCACATGGTCCTTTTTTGTAATCAATTGTCCTCAAGAGGAGGAGGGATAGGTAGACAGAGGGGAAAATATCATAAACCAAGGGATGAGCTTAAGCTAGACACAAAGGTGAATGTGATCCTTGTTTTAACAATAGAAAGGATGCATATCCAAAGCATTGAGAGGCTCAGGTTTTGGTTTGCCTTTGAGAGACTAAAAATAATAATCTCATGATCCATACTTATGGGTTATGATGTAGGGTCCAAGCCAATTGAAATCAAACTTGCCTCTTTTGATTTTCTCCATACTAGTTATGTTTTTTGATACTAGGAGAGTAAATACGCCCCAATTATTTTTTTGACACTTGATTAGATGTGGAAAAGATGTGGATTGACAAAGAGGGCAAGGTTGGTTAGAGGATGGCTTGGTAGAGAAAAATAATCTCTAGTGGTTTGGGGGGAGAAGGTGACTCCTAAATAGGTAGAGTATTGTTCAAATGAGTTGCCCCAACTTGGTATAACACTTGTTTTTTGGTTTGGATGATGAATAAGGTACTCTCTAGAGGTTGGATGATGGATAAAGGTAATATTTAATAGTTCAAATTTGGTTGGTTGGTTGATAATTTTTGTTGATAGTTTGAGGCAAAAATGCTAAGGGTTAATTTGGTTGATTGTTAAGGTATGGTTTGGGTTGAAAAATGGTCAAAGCCTTATAGAGGGAAATTTCCCCCAGTTTAATCTTTCCATGGATGATTGAAGATGAGAAAAAGGATCCCAAAGTAAAAGTGTGGGTTTAAAAGAAGGTTTGAAAGTGATGAAAGTGTTAGTGATTAGTGATTAGTAGGTTAGTTGGTTAGTGGTTAGCTGATTCAAGTTTGTAGGTGGTGATTCAGGTGGGATTTCCCATATTACACCAAGACTAGGAAAATCATGTTGGATCTAATTTAGGTAGGTTTCATGGGTTGATATTGGTTTCAATTGTTAGATAAGTTGGTTATGGTTAAGTTTAAGGTATATTGATTGTGGTTAATTGATTTGGTGTATAGGTTGATTTGATTGTTTGATTTGGTTGGGTTGGTAAGGTTGGGTGGATGGTTATAGGTAAGGTTAGGTTGATGGTAAGTTCAGTTAGGTTAATGGTAGGTTTAGTCTGGTTAATGGTAGATAAGGTAGGGCTTAAGGTTGGGTTGATGGTGGGTTTGGTAGGTTTAATGGTTGTTAAAGTTGGGTTAATGGTTGGTTTCACAAAATTGGTAAGTGGAAGAGGTAGGTTGATTGGTTCCACATGGGTGAGTGGAAAATTTTGGTCAGTTGGTTCCACATGGGTGAGTGGAAATGGTTTATTGATTGGTTCCACATGGGTGAGTGGAAATGGTTTATTGATTGGTTCCACATGGGTGAGTGGAAAATGTGTATTGGTTGGTTCCACATGGGTAAGTGAAAGAGGTTGTTTGGTTGGTTCCACATGGGTAAGTGGAAGAGGTTGGTTGGTTTCCTTGTTTATGATTTTGAAGAAAAGTTGAGAAGGTTCCACTCAGTTAATAAGTGGTTTGGTTAAGGGTTGGATTTTGGTTCCTTAGTTATAGATTGAATAAGAACTAAATCTAATACATGGGCCTCATTGTGTTTAGGGCTTTGGTCATGGGATTCCTCAACAAGGAGTAAAGGAAGAGGTTCAATGATTGATTACTTGACAATTTTCAAGGCTAGGTTGGGGGGAACATGGAGAATATCCTTTGAAACCTCCTTGTGATTGATAAGGTTTTGAATGAGCATCTTAAGAGAGCCACATATGTCGATATCATGTCTGTGTGTGTAATGATATGTAAAAAAAATTATTCTCTATAAACCAAATGGGATTTGGAAGATATTTATTTATAGGTTTGATCTATGGAAGGATAATGATAGAAGCTTCAAGGAGTTTGTCAAGGATTGAGGCATATGACTCCCCCAGTGGGGTGTATTGCCTTTGCAAGTTAATTAGTTGGTTTTATGAGGTTTGATGGTTTGGTAGGTTTGATAATATAGGTAGGTTTATAAAGTTGGTAGTTGTGCATTGGATTTGATAATGTTGATAGGTTGGGCAATGTTGGTAAGGTTGATAGATTAAAAGGTTGGTAGGCTGGTTAATAGGTTAATATGATTGGTTGAGGTAATTGATATGATGGTTGGATTGATAATATGGGTTTGTTTGATTGGCTTGGTTGAATTGATAGATTGATAAGTTGGTTGGGCTGATAGGTTGATGGATTAATGGGTTGATAGGTGGGTTGATGGGTTGGTTGATAAGTTTGGTTGGGGTAATGGATATAATGGTTGGTGTAGGTGGCCCCAAGGTTTGGGGTGATTGATAAGATAAATGTTGGTAAATTATTGGTTGGGTAGGATGATGATCAAATAGTTATTGATAGGTTTTTGGTTGTTTTTAGTTAATGTTTGATTGGTTGTAAGTAAATTTTGATGGGTTATAGGTACCAAAAATAGATGATTCTACTTTACTAATCTAGTCCATTAACATTATAACTAGCTCAAGTGGTAGTTGAAAGTTTTTTGGTTGGTTAAATTTAAATTTTGATTGGTTATAGGTAATGTTAGATTTATTTTAGGTGAGATTGGGTCAGTTGTAGGTGCGGTTTGGAGAATGAGTAGCTCGTGATGCAAGGTAATGCTTTAAGGAAAGAGGGTTGTCTTTCAAGAGTCTAGGGAAACTAAGATCTTTAGGGATGACTATAGGGAGGCTCTCCATTAACAAAGTAATGGAGATAAGATGGTGGAAGGTAGGTTTTAGGGTGGTTTGATTCCTCAACTAATGTCTAGTAAAGACTATGAGAGGAAATTGGAAATGATGAAACTCACATCTCTAACAAAAATCAATCAAAGATAGAATTCAAGACAATCAAACATACACTAAAAGTGTGTTTATCTAAGGATTCATTTTAGATTTAGTTTGGCTTATGCCTTAGAGAGTGTGAAGAGGGATTTGGCTTGTAAATCAGGTACTAAAGAGGTAGTTTATGGATGGTTTCAAGTTTTTCAGGCACTCAAGAGAGAAATTTGTGTTGAACTTTAGTGTGTGGCTTGGTATTGGGGCATACCCCCTCACTTCATAGTCCCACAGTGGTAAGAGTGTTGGGTGCTTAGCCAAAATATATCAAGTTCATAGTTTACACTCAACCAAAGAGCTGAGTTAGTTTTCCCCTTGGTAATGACCTCCAAGTGGGATAGCCAAGATAAGGTAAGGTTACTGTTAGGTGATGAAATCCTATTTAGGACTTGTCTTAGGTATGTTTTGATGTGTTAATTATTTTATGGTTTGGCTTAGTGTGTGATAACAAGTGAAAAAGCTAAGATCAATTACTTTGCCCTCTAAGTTACTAGATGAACTAAGACAAACAGGCAATCAATGTATGCAAGAAGTTTATTTTAAGACCAAAAAGATATTTTTATATTTCATTTGATGAGCAAACAATAAAGAAAGAAAAATGGAACTAGGTCCCATTAGGCACGCCAGAATGTTTCCTACTATTTCTAACTCTATTCTTAACTTTTTGAGAAAATAAAAGAAACAAGTGATGAGGGGTGTGTACCTAATTAAACATTACACTCATTGATGACTAGACAAAGTGAGAACTCCTTTTTGGTGAGGAAGGACTACTTAAAATAGGATAGAACTAAACCATATTGTTGGTTAAATAGATATGAAGGGTGGATTGCCTAGCATATGCTAGCTCCAAGACGTGGAAGCTTCCTTAAATAGTTGTCAATCCACTCCCCTAATAACAAATGGTGGTGATAAAATAAAGGAAAGACAATTGCATTTAAATTGATAAGAAAATGAATGCTTATGCCAAATAGAAATAAGATACATGTTCAATAAAATAATTAAGATTTAGCATAGCGGGTCAGTACCATGTCAAAATGGGTTATGATCTAGTTCAGAAAGTCTAAATAAACTCTCCAGATAGGTCAGAAGTGGAAATGGATTCTATCTAGGTGTAAAGGGGGTAGGAAATAATAATATGCTATTTTCTCTGACAGGTGATTGACAGTGGTTAGGTTGATCAACAATGGTTGATCTGACCGATGATAGTTACTATGACCAGTGATGATTACAGGAATTGGCAATAGTTGCATGTGTGGGTCTGATAATATATTAAAGTGAGGTTAGAAAGGAATGGTCAATGGTTAGAAGGTAGAGTATGGACCTGGTAGGTGATAAATGGGGTGTAGGTGATCTAATTGAGGTAGAAATGTTAACAATGAAATAAATTGCTAAAAACAAATAAATGATACCTGTTGGATATAAAGTGTGAGATACATAAAACCTAAAAAAATTGGGCAATATAATAGTAATTTATCCTTCAAAAGTAACATTAATAGAGTCTTAGGTCACATGATTACCTACATAAGATAATAATAGCACTTGGATGTAATCTTTTTGATCCCAAGCTCTTTTAACAGTGCTAGTTTTATAGCAAAAAGTTGACAAGTGAGGACAGAGAAAATTGCTAAATTGGTCTAGGGTAAAGATGATAATTTGAAGTGATGATAAGATGTGTGCTTCACATTGGAAGGTTTTTGTTTTACTCATGCTTATCTCAAACACATCTAGAAGTGGATTTAAAGTGGGTTTGGGGACCTGATCGGTAATGGTCAGGCTAAATGGTACCGGTTAGGTTGAATGACACCAGTCGAGGGCCTAAGGAAAAATGGGTGAAAAATAGTTTAAAAGAATGTAGATTAAAAAGGTCAATTTAGCAAATTAATAAATGGTCTAGGTTAACTAGGTGGTATACTATCTCCTAGGTTAGGTAGGGGTTTAAGGCATGGGTTTGACATCAAAAACTAGCCAAGATGTAGTTTTCAAATGTCTATAGTGGTAGATGATGTGATGGTTGATAAAGTTGACAATCTACTTTAGTTGAGATAAAAGGTATAGCCTCTACCCATTTGGTAAAATACTCAATCATAATGATGATAGAATGGTGTTTTTTTAAATAATGGGGATTAATTTCACTAATAAGGTCTAGACCCCATTATGAGAAGGGCCAAAAATTGGTAGAAACATGAAGAGTATGGCTAGGTGTGTGATGTAGATTGGCATTTTGTTGACATTTAACAGATTTTTTAACATAATCATAATAGTCCTAGTTAAGGGTAGGCTAGTAAAATTTAAGGTGAAGGATGTGTTTAGCTATGACAAGAACACTAAAGTGTCCCCCATAAATCACATCATACATTTCCTTGATAGTATGAGAGGCTTCATGATTATATAGGCAATAGAAGAGGAGACCATTAAATCTTTGTATATAAATAATTCCCCCTATAATGGTATGACATGAGGTACTTTGGATAAAAACTCTTTGAGCATTCCTAGAAAGACCAGAAGGAATGATGGTAAGGTTGAGATAGTCGAAGGTCTATCGATACCAAAGGTCATGTTGGGTCTATTCCACATTGAAGATGGTGGGAGAATCTAGTTTGACATATGAATGCTAGGTAAGTCTATGGATAACAATAGATAACTTAGAATTGGAGGGTGTAAATGGGACTTGAGAGGCAAGGGAAGCCATGGTTTTAGTGAACTTGTTGGTATATTGTGGGGTTGAATGGATGTGTTAATGCTAAAATGATGCTAAGAGTTCATAAATTAATTATTTTTACTATTGTAAAAAATCATTCTTACACTGGTAATAGTTTTTTATTGGATTTACCATAAGTTGAGAGTCACCAAAGATATTGATTATTTTGACTCCCAAGGCTAAGGCAATTTGGAAGCCTATCACTAGGGATTCGCACTCATCTATATTTTTAGTACATTCAAAATCAAGCTTGAAGGATAAAATAAGAGGTTTACCATCAAATGGAATAAGGATGATACCATCTATGCCACCTCATTGACACTTCGATCCATCAAAGAACATGGTGACCTGATAGGTGAAGTCTTCTTGAGAGAGTATCATGATGGACTCATAGATGAACTCAAGAGGGGGAAGTTTGTTTTTTTATAATGGTTCTTAGGCCAATTTTTTGGCAATGACTTTCTCTTTAATTTAATTTTTCTAGAGGAACTTAAGGTCAAACTACACTAAAATCATGAGCCACTTGGCCATACATTGGTTTTGGTATGGCTTAGGGTGTATATACTTGAATGGGTTGGTATTGGTTATGACATATGTTTTGTTTTTAAGGAGGTAGTGGTTAAGCTTGGTGGCCATGAAGACTAAGGCTAATCAAAGTTTCTTGATATGGATGTATCGAGTCTTGTACTCTACAAGTGTGTGACTGATGTAGTAAACAACTTGATCTTTATGTTGTTCATCTCGATGAGCAAGAATTGCCTCTAGGGAGTGGTTGGTGGTAGAGATATAAAGGTATAAAGGTTGTTCATCCTTGGGAGGGGTGAGTACATATAGAGATAAAAGGTACTTTTTGATTGAATCAAAGGCTTTTTGATAGTATTTATTCCACTTTAAATATAAATCCTTCTTCAAAAGGTGGTGGAAGGGCTAGCATCAGTCCCAAATTTGGGAAATAAAGTGATAGATGGATTGAAGCTTCCCCTAAAAACTATAGAGTTGCTTGAGGTTTATTGGAGGAAGCATGTCAAGGATGGTTTTGATTTTGGAAGGATCAACTTTGATCCCCTAAAGGGAAATGATAAAGCCAAGGAGCTTTCCTAACAAGACCCTAAAAATGCACTTCCTAGGGTTAAAGAGATGTGGTAATGGATGAGGTGCTCATAGATAATATTGAGAATGGATAGACGGTCTTTATGATATTAGGATTTCCTAAGAAGGTCATCTACATAGTCTTTGACAATCTTATGGATAAGGTTGTGGAAGATGTAAGTTATGGCATGTTAGTAGGTTGCACCAGTGTTATTTAGTCTAAAAGGCATGACTCTATAGTAGAAGATCCCTCATGGTGTGATAAATGAATTTTTGTGTTGATATTGGGGGAATTAGGATATGATTTTAACCTAAGAATCTATCCATGAGAGATAACATCTTGTGGCTAGCTACAAGATCTACTAACTAGTCAATGCTTGGTAAAGGGAATTCATCTTTTGGCTAAGCAAGGTTGAGGTCAAAAAATTCTACATAAATGTATAGTCCCCATGTGGTTTTAGTGATAGGTAAGACATTTAAAACCCATTAGGGATAGTCAATGGGTTGAATGAAATTGACAGATAAGAGGCACTGAATCTTTTCTTTGACAAGAAGGGCTATGCGAGGGTACATGTGCCAAAGTTTTTACTTGACATTCTTGTAATCATGGTTGGTGACTATGTTTTGGGTGGCAATGGTAGGGTCAATTCCTATCATGTCTCTATAAGACCAAGAAAATTCTATATTGCAGTCTTAGAGAAAAGAGGGGAAGTCCTGAAGTTCTTTGAAATTCAAAAATTGACTAATTTCAACAATACAAGGGTTGTCCTAAGTGCCAAAGTTGATACCTATAGTGGATTCATTCAACATGGTTGAATTTTAAAGAGGAAGGAATTTGTGGATGGAATCATCTAGGGCACCAAGGTAGGTGAGAATGGAATCATCATCTTGGTATAGAACAGTGTTAATGGTAGGAAAGTCATCTCCTATCATCACAAGATGGGTCAAAGGGATGGTTATATTTGCCCCCTCCTTTTGATAATTCAAGGGTCTGAGGCTAATCACATTGATGAAAAAAAATTAGGGGGGATGATGTCTTTATCTTCACATGCAGGTGGAGGAGAGGTTGGTGAGGAAGGGATGTCTTCTTAAATAATGGTGACAATAGGTGGTTTGGTTTTCCTCTTGTTGGGTAGAATGAAACTGAGGTCATGTTTTTCATGATGATTTCTAGTTTCAATGGAAATCAACTCATATGGGCCATGATCATATCATCTAAGACCAAATCCTTTCTAAGCACACCTATGGAGGTATGTCTTGGAAAATCCTAGGTTGTCTAAATAAGAGAAATTAGAGGTGAATGGTTAAGGTGAAGAGGAGGTAGTAGAAGCATCAAGTGGTTTTTTGTGTCCCCCATAGATGAAATGGGTTTGACAGTGTGAATTTCCAAAAGGAATAATGGATCTGATGTTGGGTTCATTCTCAAGTTGGTGGTCAAGTTTCCCATACTCTTGGGGACTAGGGAAAGCATCAAAGGTGAGGAGGCAATATTCCCCCACTGAAAGATGTTGGAATGTGGATTCCAAGTGGTTTTTGGTAGGGATCTGATCAGAGGAGATGGATGATCTAGTTAATGTCTCATTGGTATAAGAAGGTATGGCTTCTTCTTTTTGTGTTTGAGGGTTTGTCTTTAGCTGATGAAGGTGTGCTAGATGGATGTAGGAAAAAGTTTTTGTGTTGATAATTCATGTTGAATTATGAAAAGGGGCTTGGGTCAACTTGTATAGTGACAACCAAACCCTCATGCTCAAATTTAATGCAATGATGAAGGGTAGAGGGAACACAACTCATGGAACAAATCTTAGAAATACATTGTATTAGAATTTGCCATTCACTACATAGAAGAGTTTGGGGAGCATATGGGGTCCTAAATATATATGAAGGACAATAGTTCCAAAAGTAGTGGCCATGGTGTCTTTCAAGGATTGAAGGATGGTTGAGGTTTCAAATATGACATTGTCTAGTAGGTTGGGTTAGTTATAGGCATGGGAGGAGATGATATTAATAGTAGCTCCCCCATCAATCATGATCTATTTGATGTGGGTTTTGTTGATATAGGCATTGATAAAGAGAGGGGTATCTGGGTCATCAAGGTGGATAGATGGTATTTCCAAATCCTTAAAGGTTACAAATTTGGAAATTTAGAGAGCACCAACAAAGGTTACCAAAGATGAAATTTCTTCAAGTTGGACCTCTACCAATTATAATGCCTCTATCATTTTTTGGTGATGATGAGGTGAAGTAGAGATCAACTCATATAGGCTCATCTTCATTAGGGTCTAGTGAAGTTTTTTGAGCACCACTCTCCTGATTGATTTGGAGGGGTTGGATTGGGAGATACCCAAGATAAATACATTGGGTTTGGTTAAAGGTGAAGGTGTTTGAATTTGACTTGGTTGGGAGGTATAAGATGTGTATGTCTATGGGATGGACACTTTGGCCTTCTCCTTAGCTTTCTATTGAGCATGTGATCATGTGACCACATGGATAGTATGGATAGAGGGAAGAGTTGGGATAGGAGACTAGCTTAGTTTCTCATCACTCTAAGGTGAGAGTGGGGGAATAGGTAGGTGTTGGGTAATGGTTATTGGTTGTTATATTGGTAATAGGAATATGGGAGGTTCCTCTATTAATAGATCATCCTCATCATAGAGCTGATAGATAATGGTTTGGAGAGATTTTTAGTTCTCTATATCATGGCTTAGTGTCCTGTGATAGGAGCACACTTAGCAATCATTATACCAAATTGGTTTTAGATTCAAAGGGTTTAACAACCTAATATGGGCTAAGGTCAAGGAAGAAGCTTGTAATAACCTTTTGAAGATGACTAAGTAGGATTCAACTAAAAGTGGAGAGGGTTTAGAGGTTTTGGTCTTAGTTGGTGAGGTGAAAGTATTTTTGGCAAAAATTATAGTGGTAGGAGGTTTGGGTAAGGTATTATTGGGTTCTTTTAGTTATTTCTACTTTGGCACTAAATCTTTTCCCCAATAATCTAGCACACTTGCCCTTTCATATAAGAGGTAAGTCTCGTATGCTCACTTGAAGTGTACAGTGAAAGATCAGTTCCTAACGGCTTTGAAGCACAATGTGTGTTTGTTCATCTTTTGAAATAAAAAGCTTTAAAAGGTCATTAAACACCATAGATATACTACTATTATCCTTATTGTCCCTAATATAACTACCAATATAGCTAATATTACCATTATTGACTAGTGATAAAAGAAAAAGATACCCATGACTTGGAAGCAAAACACATTCATCATTCAACACTTAGAATATTTCATCATCTAAGACACAATATGGAAAACATTGAATTCTCATTAATCACTTATAAATTATAAGACAAAGTTTTTATCTCTTATCCCCAAAGGACCATTCCTAAAAATTATTATAATAGGGGTTTTTCTACTTGTTTTGCCCTGACCAAGTGTCATAATTCTAACTACCATAAACAAATGGCACATGAACTCTCAAAAAATTGAGAGTCATGGCTCTTAAAACCAGTTATTCCTATTGGCTCAATTATTTGCACCCCTAAATCTTCATTCTATGCTATAGTCTAGTGGCCAAGTGTTCCATTCCTCATAGGCTGGTATAAAACATTTGATTAGTTGGGTCAAAGTGTCTTACTTGAGTTGCTCTTCTAACTCCTCCCACATCCCTTGCACTTTGCTTCCCATGTGCCCTGCTAGTCTTTCACTTTTGTTATGAGTCCTCTATTCTTAAGTCCCTAATGACACATTTTATTTTGATTAGGTCCTCTCGCACTAGGTCTCCTATGTCATTGTCCTTCTGTGATTGTTAGCTACATGCCATGGTCCTCCTGTGTCATGGTCCTTCTGCATCATATTGGTACTTATGTTAAAATAGAAAATGGTCCCTTTGTGTCATGTGCCAAAAATATAACAACACTTATTCAAAATTTAAGGGTCAACATCACCCCACACTATGCTCTTAATCCATCCTAGACTAAGCTTTGCTAGCATCCAAAAAATTTGGCCCCTTCTACTCGAGTTCCTTCTTCAACCCATCCAATTGGGACAATATGTCAAGGACTTTGGAAATTATTCCTTTAATGGCCCCCTTTCCTTCTTTCAATTCCTTGGGTTGAGTTGGAGTCTCATTATTCTTCATATATTCATCTAGGGTTGTATTGTCTTCCTTATATATTTCTTTTAATTCAGAGACCTCCTTGTCAACCTATCCTCAAAGTATGGTAAAACTTGCATTTATTCTTGATGATGGTTATTAATGGCATCTTCCATCATTTCAACATATTTGAAATCTTTCACACACTCGATGTGGTCTTTAATCAAAAGGCCGCATTAGCTACTTATTGCATTAGGACCTCCTCATTATGGAGTTGGGCTTCCACTATTTTATTCAGGCATGTTAGGCACACAGAAATGCCATCCAAAATGGGGATAACCTCCCTAACTATCTCCAAGGTACTCTTACAAATGTCTACTATCATAGTGAATTATTCAAGTAGTTCCTTAGCCTCATCTCTTAGCATGGGGCACTCCTTATTTTTCTTAAGCAAAAGCTCAACCAATGTTTTCAATTTTCCAATGGCATCCCCATCCAATGGAATGCCATCCTCAAGTGTCAGTTCATATTTCAAAATTATTTTACAAAGGTTTAAAACCCTTATCTTGGCCTTGATGGCCTCTTAGATTTGTTGCTTTAAGGAGGCCACTTCCTCAACTAGCACTTATTTTTCTACAATCGCTTTATTATACATCTCTATGAATTTGCCATGTTTTCTTTCTACTATTCACATTTCAAAGTCTAAAAAAATGTTTTGGCGCACCATTTCCATGGCTAGTTTTAAAAATACATCACTTGTCATTATTGGAGAGAGCCATTGTGGATCAATCTTCATAAGGTCTGGTAGACGTGGAGCATTTGGGCCAAAAAAAAGCAATCTAAAGTAATATCAAATAGGGGCTCTTTTATATACATTTCCAAATGGAAGGACAAATGGTTCCTTGTTTCTAGGGTTGCATCCTTAGGGTAGAAGTTCTTCCAAAGATAGAGGTTCTTATCCTCTACACCAAATTGGTAATGTTCATGCACAATGGATAGCCCTCTTTATTCATGTTCCCCTTCATTATCCCCTTACCCCTTTTTGGGTCTTATTCAAGTTCATCTTCTTGATGTCTCCCTGATGCCATCTCAATTGCTCCCACTATATCAATATCAAGTTAATATTTTGATGGGGCCTCCTATTATAGGGATGAAGTCTTTTCAAAGTCTGATCCTGAACTATGAATTTTGACATGAGAGGGGTCCCATTGAGGTGCTCACCTTGGAGGCTGGTGTGGGGTTAACCCTATGTCATTCTTTCGAGAAGGTTGAGGTGAAGGTGGGTGTGGAGGTGGAGGAGGGGAAGTTGGATGAAGAAATGAATGGTTTGAGGTAGGTGAATGGGAAGGATCGAAATGAGTAGGGGAAGGTTAGGTAGGAGGTGATGAAGTGTGAGGAGGGGATCGAGATGGATGAGGTGGTGAAGGTGAAGTGTGAGGTGGAGAAGGTGAAGGGAAAGGTGGATGTGGTTGCATGGAAGGATGAAAATAACTAGTTCTAGAGGTTTTCACCTCTATCATCCTTTGTCATTTTTGGTGCACCTACTGCCCACTAGAATTGGCACTTAGATTTGGACACTTATTTTTTATTTATAGTGCCTAGGGGAGCCTCTCCTTAGGGTCTCCATCTTTAGGGTATTGGTAGGTGTGTAACATATAGAATAGTTTGTGGACCTGCTCCCCAACTAGGATATCCTTAACCTTTATATCAGTTAAGTCCATCTCTCCCCTCTCTATAAAGGCCTTTTTTCCTAGATAAACATACATTTTTTTGAGGGTGTGGTGCTCCACATCTACCTGTTATACTTGGAGAATGATTAGTTATACATCATAAATCTGATTGATAAAATTAATGAAATATCTCATAAAGAAGGCATATGGTAATTTAATCCATACTAAAATCTCTCTTAAGGGTTTATGCAAATGCACACCAGGGAGTAGTGCTACTTTATAACAAATTCTACGTGGTCTATAGTTAGGGGGGAAATACTTTAGAATGTGCCATTCATTCCCAAAATATAACTTCATCCCATTGAACTATTACCTAATCTTCATCTTATAAGATGGGGTAATGTGTTGAGGGAAATTGAAGGCTTTGAAGTGCTCAGTGGGGGACTTGTGAGTGGGGAGGGTACACCCAATTCAATGAACCTAAGCTATAGTTAGGCACCCCAATCTCATAAAAAACTAGAAATAACAAGATTGTTCCCCAAGGAAAGATATACTTAGGCATTGTGTGTGCCTTCTCCATGTCTTCTATTATCTTCTAGGTAAAATATAGCACCTAGTTGTATTGTGTGCCCTAAATGACTTGGTGAGCAATGTGTAGGTGTTCCATGTCTACCTCTTTCTATTAATCGATCCCTTTGACCTTGGTAAAAATGATCCACACCATGACTCTGAGGGTGGGATCCTATAGGTTCCTTATGTGCATTTCATGTCCTTGTTTTTGGTACATCAGTGTCATGGCGGTCTATTGAATCTCTTTCATGTCTACCAAGTCATCCAACACATTCACCCTTGAGCACTAAAGTCTCATAAATTTTCTTATCCTTTTCATGATGATCTTCATGTTGTGACCCATAAATTAGATGTAGTCTTTATGGATGTGTAAGAGGAGGAATTGAACTACCTCAATAGGCTTGCCAAATTAAGTCAGATTAAAAAGTTGGAAGAGGCCCACCTTATCCAGTTGGTTCCTAATGGACAAGTCATAAACCACTTGGTTTCATGTGTTGGTGTTCTAGACTTGCTAGTCATTCTGTAGTTCAACTTCATTCCCTAGCTGGTGGTGGTTGTAATCAAATATTGTTGTATTTGACACCTTGGAGACCAACTTTGGGTATTGCATCTCCTCTATTAGTAAAGATAGAGGGGGAGATGTTGGGGCATTCTATGATGAAGAGGTCTGCACCTAGTTTCCTTTATTCACCATCTTTGCTTCTTCCACACACACTCTCAGTTATCCTTATGTGCTTTCTCTAAAAACTCAAACATGTTACACTTGTTCTAGTCTCTCTTCTCAGTTTCTTGAAGCCTCTTCTCTTATAGGGAACCATTCTCCTTCACTCACCTCTTCCTCCTCTGATATGGTTAGAATATTTTTGAGTCTTTTGGCCTTTTTCTTTTGTTGCATTACTCTTTGTGGAATTTAAAGGTTAACCCATGGTCATCTCATGTTTATAAATGAATACATGGTGGTGAACCAACTTGTTTTAGCTCTCAAGCTTCACACTTTAACAATGGTAGATATGTAACCTTTAACTCCAAATATTTCCAATCCTATACCCCAATCTAGACTAGCAACCTCTCTTCTTGCCTTAGAAACAACCATCATTACCTTGCAAACTCTATAAACATTTTTCTTTGCAATAAATTTAGTTTCATCAATCTCTAATTTTCTAATTCATCATTCATACTTAGCACTTGAAGATTATATCAAGGTAAAGTGTAAAATGACTTTGGAAAGTTTATTTATAAGCCCTTTAGAGGGGTTTACCTCCATTAATTCCTTCCCTCCCCTTATCACCTCTATTCATAAATGCATATCTTTTAATGATCTTCATACTTTGAATCTTATATAAAGCATTTAGTTCTTTAATCAATTTATCCCATCATTCCACTCACATGCTTTTCATAATAACTAACCTTTTTGTATTAATGGTCCATCCCTTCCCATGCGTTTCTTGGAATTGGATGACAACTGTGTCCCACCTTTATGATGTAATGGAAGATAGTTGTCACCTAGATGGTAAAAACCTTTCAAAATGTTTTCAAGGTACATTAAATGACTCGCATGCCCTTAATCACTTACATGCCATAGATGACTCTTATGCCTTATGGTTCTTTTATGCCCACATGTCTTATGTCTTGTATTCATATGCATGATTCCTTACCCCACACTAAAAGGGTTCGTGGTCCTCCATGAAAATAATCTAAGTATAAGAACTCATAATTACATTACAGAGTCACGTGCCTCAAGGGTAAAATTTTTGTATTGAAATTGGTAAATCCCAATCTAAAGGCTTTAAGCCTTATTGATTACAAAATTTAAACTATATAGAATCACAATACAATCAAAGTTGACTACCATTATAGTGCCCTAGGAGGAACTAACCATCCATTTGTTTTAACCAACAATCTCCAATAGGTTGAATGTTATGTATAATGAATGGACCATCCTAATGAATTCAGAGCTTCTTAGGGTGGCACATGAACTTAGACTCATATAATAAAACTTTCATGCTTGGAGAAAGGACTTTATTCTTTAGATGGTGATCATGCCATGATTTCTATTTACGTTTCTCAACATCCTGACTCCAGTGGGTGAGGAACCACATCTCATCTAGTTTGATCAAATCATCAAGTTGAGCTTTTAAAGAGGCTTCATCATCTAAGTTTCTCACATGTGTTATAGAAAGAGATGGAACCAGGAACTCCAATGGCATGACTACTTCCTTTTCATATACTAGGTTGAATGATGTACTTTTGTTGAGGTGTTTGTATGTAGTTTGATACACCTAAAGCACTAAAGATACTCTATCATCCCAATCAATTCAACTAAAATTATAATTTTTTGTCAAAGTGGTACCGAGGATCCTATTGAAGGATTTAGTTATTCCATTAGCCTATGGGTGGTATGGTGTTGTCTTATGGTGTGTGATCATGAACTCAGCCAATAAAATATGAATCATCTTATTTAAGAAGTGGGTTCCATGATCATTGGTAAAGCTTAGGGGACATTCAAACCATGTTATAAATTTCTTATAGATGAATCATGTAGTATTTGCTACAGTATAATATTTTATTGGCACTAATTTAGCCCATCACATGAGATATTCAGTTGTTACAATAATGTACTAAGAGCTCGTTCATCATCCTACTAGAGTGATAGGCCCCACAAAGTTAATAGCCCATTTTTTGAATGTTTTTTAAGAAGGAATAGGGTGAAATAGCATATAATCTCTTTTATTAGGTTTTCTTATGCACTGGTAGACATCACATTGCCTAGCATAAGCCTTTGAATCTTTGAATAAAGTTGGCCACCAAACTCTGGTGAACAAGACCTTACGCACAGTAGCCTTTCCAGCAGAGTGTCCTCTAGTAATACCTTTGTGCATTTCTTGTAACACCTTGGGGAATTCATGTTGTATTATATAGTGGTGAAACACCTCATCATGGTCCATTTTGTATAGATCTCTTGCTATGAGTTAATAAGGTGTGGTGCAGACTGCAAGTTGCTTTTTCTCTTGTGAAGTAAGGGAGTCAAGCATGCAGCCAATGTTAAGGAATGTTGCAATATCCTCTAGCTCTTTAGGTACCCAAGCAACTCAAAAGAACTATACATCAATAATATCATCTTATATGGCATGTAGGGTTTATCCATTTTCAATCCAAGATAAATAATCAGGTCCACAGTTGGTCTTCCTAGGCTTTATTACTATGGAAAACTAAAATTAATGGAAAAGAATAATCCAGTGACAAATCCTTCCATGTAGTACTGGCTTGTTGACAAGATACTACAAGGCCTCATGGTCTATATATAATATAAATGGAGTGTCTAGAAGGTACTACCTAAATGTTTTTAGAACATAAACCATAGACAAATCTTCACACTCAGTGGTGGTATAGTTCCTTTCAATTGATGTCAACTTCCTACTAGAAAAGTAAATTAGATGATCCAAGTGTCCTTCACCTTCTTGTGAAATTATCATGCTAACTACCATCCCAAATTCATCAGTATGGATAGGAAAAGGCTTTGTCGAATTAGGGAATTACAAGATAAGAGCGGTAACTAGCCTTTCTTTGAGGTCTTCAAAAGATGCTTTGTAAGAATTAATCCATATAAACTATTCATTGTGCCTTAAAAGATCTTATAGGGGCACTTTAATCTTGGCATAAACCCAAATGAACTTTTTTTAGTATCTCATGTGTCTTAGGAAGGTATAGACCTCATGTTGAGTCTTGGGCACTGGTAGACAGAGAATAATGAAGACCTTGGCTAGGTCTACCAGGAGTCCTTCCTTACAAATGATATGCCCAAGAAGTAAGCCAAAAGGTGTTACAAACAGACACTTCTTCAAATTTAAAGAAATTTGCAACACTCAACAGAGGTCAATCATGAGTCTCAAATTAGCACAATGGTCCTCGACCAAACCATTTACTGTCTAGTCATCCAAGTAGACTTGGAGGAATTTATGAATGAAATCTTTGAAAGCCTCCACTGTTATCCATGAAAAAACTACTAGGGCATTCTTAAACCTAAAACGCATGAATTTATAGGTAAAATACCCCATTTAGTAGTAAAATTAGTCTTGGATTGGTCTTCCTCTACTATTTAGACTTAGTGGTACCTCGATAACCTATCGATAAAAGAGTATACTTCATAATCACCAACACCTTTTAGGATTTCCTCTATGAAGGGCATTAGGAAAGGATCCAACACACAAAATGCATTTAAGACATGATAATCCACATATATATAAATACACCCATCCTTTTTGATACTAATTACCATGGGATTGACCCATTCAAATTTAATAATGGGAGTAATTACTCTAATGCAGAGCATGTTATCGATCTCCTCTATCACTCACATCTGGAGGTTAGGGTTCATCTTATATGGTTTTTTATTCACAAGGTGAGTGATATCAATGATATTTATGTTCATATTCCATAGATAAGGGTGAGCTCCTTTTATTTCACTATAATTCCTCAAAAATACATCCTGATATTCTTTTAACAACTCAAAAATCTATGAGATTTCTATTTTAGTCCAATAATCTCCAATTGTAGACATCTTTGGCTCTTGCTCCATGCCAATGTTACATTGAATAGTTTGAATGGGCCTATAATAAGGGTTGTTCATTGGATAACTTATGTCCTAAATAGTTCATAAACCAGTACTTGTAGAAACATCTAAGTGGTTAGTCAAGGGGTCGAGTGAAGTAGACCCTTCACCTTCATCTACTTGGAAGATGAGTTTTTGCTTTCCTAGGTGGATATCTTCATAATTTTCTTCATTAGGAACTATTTATGGTTCAAGACCTAATTATGTGGGAGGATCAGTGAATAAATGCAAAGGTTCTTCAAGTTCTTAATGAATATGGCATAGGTGGTCTTTGACAAGATTTAGGTCTCCAATGATTGCTTCACACATGGCTTGAAGGATGAGACATAAGTCCATCCTTGGTGAAAAATAAGAGATCACTAATGTCATGTTCTCCTTTAGTAACTACTAGAACCTAGTACCCATGTGCCTCTCCTCATTAATATACCATGCCCGTACCCAAGTGCACAAAGTCCCATAGAACACATGAACCTAGAGATACTCTAGTAAGAATGTTTCCTCAGCATGCCATATGCTCTCACCAGCCTCAATATGAGGTTTGGGTGATTACACACCATTGTAACTAAGTTTTCCCCTAACTTTATTGTCATGGTGAAATATATGATGTAGAGCAGCTCACACTTGATCCCAGTACAAATGGTATTATTTATGAGTGTGCCACAGTCTAGTAGTAGTACCATCAAAAATATGATCTAATGACCTTATCCTATCATTATTAGCATCATAAAACTCTTTGAGTTGTTATATGAATTCACACACCATTTGTCTATGGAACTATGGGGCTTCATCAAGTCCTTTAAGTGGTGGTCCCACCAGTGGTCCTCTCATTGCTAAACCCATGAGGTGCACAAACTTATGACATTTAGGAAGCTAGAATGGGATGTTTTCTCTTCTATTTACAGTGCTACACAACCTTTTAGTGAGATCATAGTTTCCATGGGCCCAATAGTTACAAGCATTACTTATAGTATCTAAGATAGACTGGTTATCTATCCATCAAATAATACCATCTAACATTAGATCATATTGTTCATCATTTTGATCAGTAACATTATACAAGTGGTTGATGTCTTCATAAATATATATAGGCTCAATATAGGGAAGTCCTTGTGCTTGGTTTAGAGTTATTATGATGCATTGATCGATATTCTCAAAGCTAATGTATTAGTTTTTAAAGCTCAAATATGCATGGTTCTTGTAGCACCAAGGCCTTCCCAAAAAAGGATCGATAGTCATCAACATCTTCCAATTTCAAGACCTAAAAATTTGTTTTGAAAGGAACCCCAAGTATGTCAATGGTGGCATTCTTGAGGACTCTAATAGGATATACTTGAGTCTTATTTTCCATGAACAAAACATGAGGAGAGGGTTGTAGGGCTAGACTAGATATTTTTTGCCAATCATCTTTAGTGAGAACATAACTTCTACACCAGTATCTACTAGAATATCCTAGATTACCTATCCATTAATAGAAACATTAACCAATATATCCCTATTATCTATGGGAGTAGAGGAACTAGGAGTTTCCTAACATCAAGCATGATTCAAATAGAGATCTTCACTTTTTTGACTTAGGTGAGGGTGGACTTCATTTGGTAATCGAGCCTCACTTTTAAGACAAGTGCTAAATTGGGGAACAATGTCCTCATCCAGCATATGTTTGCATAGTTCTTAGAAATTATCCCACACCACTAGTTGAGGTTTGAATTCCATTTGTATTATGGTGAATTATGCTGTCTTTGTCCTTGAGGTATTGGATCTCACCTTGGAGCTCTCACACAAGTGCCATTGTATCTTGAAGGACATCCTTTTACTACTAAGCATCAGGGTACTTCCTTGCTCATGGTTCTTCCTAATGTACCTTCTTGATTAGGTTGGCTTTAGATTGAGTCTAACCCCCACTATGAGTGGTGATATTTAATTGTTTTAATATGGGGATGGTTAGACATGCATGTCATTGCGGCTTGTCTATTTGAATCATTTTAGCACCTTTTCCATTTTGGTCCTTAGTGATGGCTGCATATAAATTAGGACACTCTTCTAATCAGTGGTCCTTTTTACAAAATACATAAGTTAGGTACTCTGGTAAATCCCTTTGATAGTGACATAGAGAACCACATTTGTAGAAAGTCTTTGGTGTAAATCAACCACTACCTCATCCTTATCCTCTCCTTTACCCATAGTACCCACCATTGTCTTGAATATTGGTGATTGAAGTTTGGCATGTGCCATGTGCTTGAGCTTCATGAATATCACTGATCAATTAATAATCATTAGTGTTATGGGTGTATGCATCATAAATCTTAAAATACTCAAATACTTTAGTTTTTATATCCCACTGTAAAAGTGGACAAGAATGGATATCATGTTCCTCATGATAAATCTCATAAGTTTGTTTTAGTACTGCGTAGATGTTCTTGCATGGGCAGTTGTTCCTTGTGTGCCCTTCAATTTCATAGTCAGTACACAAGACACCATTACATGTCTCATGTGCATTATTTGCCATCAATGTTTGAAGTTGTGATTCCATGGACACTATCTATGCCTCTATAAATTGACTAATCCTAGTATCCATGCTTCTAACTAATATAGTGTGAAGGGTAAATTTCATATCCACATGCATACTAGTGAAGGTTCTTTATGATAGAGTATGATGGAAAGGTAACAATAAGCCCCCCATAAACCATTGTGCATTTTGAGTAGGATTTATTTTAAATGACAATTTAGGAATCAAGGTTTTGAATCATGCATCATACTCATTCATGCTTTCTATAACTCCTTGCTTTATGTCTTTTAGTGTTGCTAGACCTTGCTTCTCAATCTCAAGAATGTCAAATTCCTATAGGAAGATTTCTTTGAGTTGTTCATAGTTAACCACCACTTGTCGAGGGTCAAACTTATAATACCATTTATGCATGTGCTTTAAAATCATGGTTGTAAACTATGTAGCCTTTCATTCAGAAGATGTGATACTGTATGCTCACCAAATCAATTCACACTTATGGACATGCTCAGCTACATTTTCTACCCCTTAGTATTCAAGTAAATACAATGTCATCTCATATTAAACCATAGTGGGTTATGTTTGAATAGGGGATTACTAGGAAGATCCATCTCCTATCCCATGAGGAGGAAGTCCACCTCCTCTAGTGCCTCCAGTAGTAGTGCCCATCGAAAGAGGCATGGTAAAGGGTTGGTTTCCCAAGTTTGGGCCTATATGCTAGCCTTGAGAGCTAAATCCACCAGGCATCCCAAGTTGTACCATAGAATTTCCTTGAAGAGGGAAAGATAATGTAGATTCTAAATGATCATTTAATGGCCTAGTTTTAATTTCCTATACTTGCTCAATTTTAAACTCTATTGTTTGTATCTTAATTGTGTATTCATATTCTTTCTGACTTGAAGCCATGAGCACGCACTATGGTGGTGTAGCCTGGTTGATTTAGGCTTGGTTCCTCATCTCTTGCAGTCCAGCTGATTTTTCCTTCAAAGGATAAAAATGGAAAAGGATGTGGCTTGAAAGTGATGTGTTCCTCACATGCATCTACCTCTCTATGGCTCTTCACATCACTCCTCAAGTTTTCTTGATCCCTTCCTATGCTGCTAACTCCCATGATTCTCTATCTATCTTTATCATACTTTTATTTTTGTAACACTTGTTGGCTTGCTACCATGTTGAACCCACAATCTTCAATCAACCTATAGTCTCCCCTCTTAAATGTGTAGCTCATGCACAAGATATTTTATCCCTCCATGGATAGAGTCTCCAATCCAAGGTCAAAAATTAGCGTCTTAATTTGAAGGGAAATAATGAAAGATATCATCCCCTTAGCTCTCATAGAGATTGGAACTTATCTTCCTTAGGACATGAGTAGGTGGTCATGGCATACTCCAAAATGTAGATACTATAAACACCTCTCCACCAAAAATTAACTACTCACATCTTGGAAAATCCAAGTCATGTTAAACTCCTCTACCTTTCAAGTGTTTAAGGCTACCTTCATTCAATATTTTGAGAGCATCCTTGAGCATATGCTAAGATCTAATAATTCAAGAGAATTTGGACTTTAAAAAAATAAAGTCTCATACTAAGATCTATAGAGATTATGCTCTACCCATTTTCATGCAAAAACTCCTAGTTCAAGATACAGAACTAGAAAGTTATCTTTAACACTGGTAACACATTTTTTATTCTCTAATGTAATGCACTCAAACATTTCCCATGATTATGGTCCAATTGCTTCATGTCCCAAAAATAGAATTAAAATGTTGGGTTCTTTTAGTTAGTTCCACTTTGGCACTAAATTTTTTCCCTAAAAAGCTAGTGTGTTGGCCCTTTCACATGAGAGGTAAGTCTCACTCGAAGTGCATAGTGAAAGACTGGTTCCCAAAGTCTTTTAATCATAATGTGTGTTTGTTTAACCTTTGAAATCACAAGTTTTAAAAGCTCATTTAACACCATATATATACTACTATTATCCTTATTGTCCTTAATATAACTATAAATATAACTAAGATTACCATTACTGACTAGTGATAAAATAAAAAGATACCCATGACTTGGAAGTAAAACACATTAACCATTTAGAATATTTCATCATCCAAGACACAATATGGCAAACATTGAATTCTCATTAATTTTTTATTTAATTACAAGACAAATTTTATATCTCTATTCACTAAAGGACCATCCCTAAAAACTATTATAACAAGGGTTTATATACTTGTTTTGCCTTGACCAAGTGTCATAATTATAACTACCATAAACAGATTGCACATAGATTCTCAACAAACAAAGATTCATGGATCTTACAACTATTTTTTCCTATAGACTCGGGTATTTACACCCCTAGATCCTTGTTTTATGATACATTTTGGTGGCCAAGTGTTCTGTTCCTCATGGGCTAGTACAAAACCTCTTATCAGTGGGGTCAAAGTGTCCTACTTGATTTTCTTTTTTAACTACTCCCACATCCCTTATGTTCCACTTCCCACGTGTTCCCCTAGTCTTTCACTTATATTCTAAGTCTTTTGTTGTTGGGTCCCTCATGACATGTTTTCTCTTAACTGGGTCCTCTTGTGTCAGGTCTCCTATGTCATTATCCTTTTGTGCCCATCACCTTATGTGCCTATCAGTTATGTTCCATGGTCCTCCTATGTTATGGTCCTTTTGTGTTATGTTGGTACTTGTATCAAAATGGATAATGTCCCCTTCACACTGTGCATTAAAAATGGAGCAACACTTATTCATAATTTAGGGGTCAACAGGGAGTGTTATTAGTTATTGGTTTTGGTTTTGTTAAGGTAGAGGTTGATAAGTTATAGGTAAGAGGTTTTAGGGTATTTAGTTTGGTTATTCATGGATTGGTGAAGATAGGTGTGTCTAAAAATAAGTGTGTTGGTGTAACCAAAAATGGTGGTTAGGTTTTGGTTGAGACAATTAGCTTCCTAATCAAAGTGTAAGGATGAGGCCCCAAGATAGAGGGAAAGGTTGAGGGAGGTAGGAGTTTTTCCCTCTAGCCTTTTGGTGGATTTACTTATTTAGTTGATTTGGTTTTGTGTTTGGTTATTGGGTTTGGTGATGTAAGCTCCACTTTCATAAATGGGTGATTAAGGATCTATGTAAGGTGCCAAGGTTTTTGGTTGGTTTGGTAGGTTTGGTTAGTTTGGTTAGAGAAGGTGATTTGGTTGTTTGGGGTTTAGGTGCATTAGATGGTTAAGAAATTATTGGGTTGGTAGAGGTTTTTATTGGTTTGGTTGGTAAGATAGGGGTTTGGATAATAGGAGTGGTGGGTTGGTCTACCAAAGGTGTGGTTAGAGGTTCCTGCTTGGTGATGTAAGGTATCCCTAATTGCTTCTAAAAGGTGGCTCGATCCATGTCAGGGTTGGAGACAAAATAAATTTCCTTACTAACCTAGAGAATGGTTTGTAGACTAGTTTTATTCCCTGAATAGTGGACTTAAAAGATAATCCCATAGGTTGAAAAAATGGAATGGTGACCTCATCTTTTTCTTCAATCAAAGGATGAAAGTTTTGGATGGGTGACTCCTCTATGGGAGGTATAGACATGGTGGCTTCCTCTTTAGGAATGATCTCCAAAGGGGCAATAAATTTCTTAATAGTTGAGGGAGAAGGTAAAATGGGTACTTATTCCAATATGTTAGTTGAAGGAGGGTTTGATGGCTCCACTACCTCAATAAGTGGAGGAGGAGAAATGAGTGCTTCCTTGGTTTGGGTCTCAAAAAGAGGAAAAGGTAACTCCACTACCTTAATAAGTGGAGAGGGTGAAGAAAAAAATAGATGGGTAGTAGGTTCTTCAACAATGAGTGTGTCAAGAACCATATTGACAATATGGGCATCATGATAACACTCAACCTTATTGCTCTCATTTTTGGTGGTGCATGATTGGGAAAAAGTTGCCTAAAAAGGTCAAGGGCTATGTTTTGAGGTATGTTGGGGTTATCTAACACAATCTCTCCTTTGTTAATGAGGGATTAGACAATACTTTTGAAGGTATTACACCTACTAACATCATGCCCTAATACTTAATGGAAATCACATAGATCAATCTCATTATACCAACTAGGTACAGGATGAGAAGAATCAAATTATTGAAGAGGCTTGATAGGATGAAGTTGTATGATATTATCCTTCAGTAACTTCTCTAGAATTGAAACATAAAATTCCCCTAGTGGAGTAAATTACTTTTGATTGTTTTGGTTTTGGTTCTTCATGTTTTATTTTAAGGAGTTAGAGGAATTTGGTTGGTTGATAGATAATGAAGGATTAGTTTCAAAGAATAACCACATTTTTAATTCCCTTGATCTTGGCATTGCTATTGGTTTGGTTTCTTGGTTTATAGGAGGAAGCCTCATTTGTTTTGTAGGTAGAGTTCTTATTTTTTAACTTTAGATTTCTTTAATTGATGTCTTTATTTTCTAGATTACACGTCATGGTAAAATCTTTGTCAAAGGTTCTAAATCTCTAAACACATAATGTAGAGGAGATGTTCTTGACACATGATTGAGAAAAAGTTATATTAGTTTGGGTTGGGGTATAAGAGAAGGAAATTTGATTGATTAGGCCTCTCTAATGGGCCACAAAGTCAACAATAGATTCCTCATCAAATTACTAGATAGAGTAAAGGTCAGTGATGGAAACCTTCTTGTAGATATTTATCAAAAAGTGATCCAAGATAGTTTGGGTCAATTGGGTGAAGGAGAACAAAGAGTGTTTGGTTATGACACTATACTAGTCTAAGGCTAGACCGAATAGGGACATAGGGAAGGTATGAAGAAGGAGGCCATCATCATAGGTAATCAAATAACATGCATACCTAAATGCCCTGAGGTGTTGTTGGGGATCCTCCTTATTTTAAAACTTAGAGAACTTGGGGAGCTCCCACTGAGGAGGATATGGTCTAGTAGGGACAAATGGGTGGATGGGTTTTTTACATATCTGATCATATGATAAGATGTTGTGATCTCAAAAAAGGGATGGCTCTAAGGTAGTCATCTTATCCATGAGCATTTTAATTATATCTACTTGGGGTTGTACACTTGAAGGGTTATAAGGTGCATACTATTATGGTGGTTGGGTGACATACTGATAACTAGTAGGGGGTTAAAGAGCTACCACATATTGGTACATGGACACTAGTGGTCAGGTGGAAGTTATATAAGGGTAGGTAGATGCAAGTGGTTGGGTAGTATGCAGAGGTACATGCCCTTGTGGGTTAGGGAGGTAACCTGGGTTTGGTGCAAGGGACACCTTTGGGTAGAAGAAATGGTTGGGTTGGTAATAAAAGGAAATGTAGTGACCTTTATACTGATTGTTGGTAAGGTAGAAGGCATAAACACCATAAGATTTTGAATTGGGATAGTAATTAATGGATTCAGGGTAGTTGATGGAAGGTTGTTAATGCTAGTGGTAGGTAATCCCATGGTGAGGGGAGTATAGGTGGCTAGTGGCTAGGTTGATCCTAAGGTAGAGGAGTTTTTGGTGGGGGTGGAAGGTATAAGGGTGTTTATAGGTTGGGTAGGTTGGTTTTCCATAGTAGTATCAAAGGGATTTTTGGTGGATGAGGAAGCTTGGGTAGTCAATGGTTGGGTGGTGACTATGGCAATAGAAGTGTTTCCCATAAGGTGAGAAGGCATGCCATAAGGTGGGTCCACAAGTCAAACCAAAGTAGGGGTACGATAGGGCATAGTGTTAAGATAATGTTGAAGGGCCACAAGATTGTTATATAAGAAGGTGGCAAAGTTTGTATCTCCTTAGGGAACTTATCAAGGGAAAGGAGGAATTTTTGAAGGATGAGGAGATTTTTTTATTTTAAAAACATACTATATGGATGAGGAGGTAGAAGGGGTGGATTGGTTTGGTGATGCATTTTGTTTTGCTAGGTTTTTTTGTTGTTGATGAATTAGAACCATCCAAGGTAAGGGAAAGAGAATACACAAACAATATCACCACTCAAATAGAGAGAAGACAAGAAATGATCAAAGAAAGCAATCACACTCTAAAAAGTATGTTAAGTCCTAAAGGTTATTTTTAGTCTCTCTTTTGGCTTATGTTTTAAGCTTTCAAGAAGTCATGTACTAAAAATTGCTTGTAGAGTGAGTATCAGAAAATAAGTCTATGGTTGGTTTTAGGTTATTTAGGCTCTTAAAAAGAATCTTTATTAGAAATTAATACATGGTTTGTATTGGGGCCTACCCATTCACTTCACACACTATAGCGATAAAGGTGTCAAGTGCTTAACCAATATATATCAATTTTTAAAGTTTATACTCTACTAGAGAGTTGATTTGGTTCTCCCCTTGATAATGACCTCCAAGTAGGATTACCAAGAAAATGTAAGATGATCACTAGGTGATGAAATCCTAGTTAGGCCTTGTCTCAAGTTTTTTTTATGTTTGATTGATGTATGTGGTTTGGTTTAGTGTGTGTACCAAAAGTGATGTTACGATTGAATTATTTTGCTTTAACATAACTTATGTGAGATAAACTTGAAAGAAATCAATGTATGTCATCAATTTTAATCCCAAAAGAAACTTTGATGTTGTTTATGAGCACAAAATAGAGAGAAGAGCATATAGACATAAATAAGAGAAATCCAAGTAGAGACTCAAGGGTCCCATCAATCATGCCAAATTGTTTTAGTGATTTCAACTTATATTTTGAGAAAGGAAGGAGAAACTAAATATGGAAATGGTTGAAAAACTTATTTGATTGTGTGCATGTTGCATCATATGGTTGTGAAGAGATCCTCTTTGGCTTTGGAGGATGACCTATAAATAAGACATCACTAAAGCAAATGGTTGGTTAAATATATAGATGGGTGGAATCCCTAGTGCTAGTTATATCTTGAAAGCAAGAGCTTCCTCAGGGATTGTCAATCCACATGTTTTAAACAATTAAGTGTAGAAGGCAAAAGATAAAGTACTTGCATTAATAATAAAAAGCTACCAAAATTTAATATAAGAAATGCTTCATAAATAAATAGGCTATAAATGACTAATATATAAATAAGAAAGTCAATACTAAGGTTAAACAGATCAAGTGTGCTTCTAAAAATAGGATAGGGGTATGTGAACATGCAAAGACACATAAATTTGGGTTTGGTTAAGGGTAAGAGGGTGAAAATAACTACTTATTTCTTGCCACAATGATCATCAGTAGTTGAGTTGACCATTGGTAGTTGAGGTAACCCTCGATAGTTGAGGCAAACATTTGTGGTTGGGTAGACCATTGATGGTCAAGCTAACCATCGACAGTTACTATGTGTAGGTTATGGGTAATAAATGTCTAATTGATGATATTTCAAAATACAATTTTTAGAGGTGGATTTATACTAGGTTATTTTTGAAATACAAATAAATTAATTGAATAATGAAATTCAAATACTTAGCTTGTAGATGGTTGGTTAGATGAATAGTTGAGGTGGTTGGGTTGTTGATAGAGTCTGGCATGATTCTAGTTGAGTAATGGTACTTGGTTATCAATTAAGGAGTGGTGTCAAGTCAATGCTCTAATTTGATGGCTAAATCATTAGACTATTGAAAGAACACTTGTAAAAGAAGCTCTGGATGCAAAAGCTCTTGATAGTTGTTGATCCTTTTTCACCTCCTGCTCCTCTCTTTTTATAGGCAAGGAAGGAGAGGTGTAATAAGACATTAAATAGGATTTCTAATTATAACTCATGTATGTAATGGCTCACATGTGGATTTAGATGAGTTATTTTTAGAAAATCAAGGTAGAGTTGATGTGGTTGTTTAGTTGGTTAGGTGGTGCAACCTTGACCGTCAGTGATCAAGGTAATCATTGATAATCATCCTGACCATCAGCAGATGAGGTCCAAGGTAAAAATGTGTTTAAAGGGTAAGATTAGTCAATTGGTCAAAATGACCATGGTCAGGCTCAATTAGGGGTCAAAGGGTCAAATTGGTCCTAAGGTGATCTAGGGGTGTTTTAAATTCAAAATTGTGGTGTGCATATTTTTGGTGTCTACAGAAAGACCTAGTGAAGGAATAACCTCTTTAAACTAGCCTAATAATCTAGAGTCTTTGATTGAATACATTGACATGATTACATTTCATCTTGAAGAGATAATGAAATATGCCTTAGAGGTACTGATTATTGCCTATGGGTCTGATGAAGAGGAAGCTCAAGAAGGAGAGACTCAACCCTAAGTTGAGGAAGTAGAAAGGAAAAAGAAGAAGGAAATAGCTTTGGACTTAGTTCTAGTTATTCCTCCTCAAAATAAAAAGGTTGAATTAGCATTGATTATTACTATAACTAAGAAGCCTAAGGTAACCCTCACTCACCCTCTGAGTGAAGTTAATCTATTCAATGATGAAAATCTCATTCATAGTTCAACCATTCTTGAATGGTTTGTATATGGAAATATATAGAAGATCCCAACATTGCAACATAATGGGCCATCACAAAGTTATTCAACATCATATTTCATGAGGAAATTAAGCCCTAAATAGTGGATCTATAATAGAAAGAGTAGGAAATATGAATAGTTGCTCCTGGGTCTTTAGGAGGCACCCAAGTGGAAGCCATAGAGCCACCAAAAATGACACATTATTTAGTTAGTATCCAATTTGACCTAACCACATCTAGATTAGAAAGAATTATCGTAAGGAAAGCTATGGTTGGTGGAGAGGAATTCACTTTCCAAAAGCTAGAGCCATTCATTGGATTGACTCTAGTTGGAGACCAAAGACCAGGAGAAGACCCCATTCATGAAGAGGATATACTTGGGTTGGCTAAAGCTCAAAGTGCTCAATTACAAACTGGCATCAGGGGGTTGTAATAATAAATAAATAACCTTTAGAAGAAGAATGAGGATTTGGAGAAGTAGATAGTTTTATCAATCCCTGACTCCATAATTGAAATGTTTAAGAAATCATTCCATTACATGTTTAACTCTTTGAAGTCAACAAAGCTAAGGTATAGTGCATTATTCCTATAGGATACAATAACCAAGGGTTTAATCACCTAATGTTAGGGTTTTAGGGATAAAATAAAGGATTTAATTGGCATCTTGATAGAGGATAAAATCCCTAGCTTCATGAATATCTGCATATCTCACCTCAACACCATCCTGGGCTTGATTTTAGATAAAATCAATAGCCTAAGTAAATGGTTCAAATCCATGGAGAGACCCATCAAGGATGACAAAAAACTATTGGAAAGGATTATAAAACTCTTAGGGACCATGATTACAAAGCCTTCCAAGCTCACTTCTATAAGCATCATGGAAAATGATGAATTCAAGCACAGAGTTACCTTAGTCATGCAAGAGGAAATAAATAAGATCCAAGGCAAGTCTAGAGGTGACAATAGTAGGATCATGGATATGATTTTGACTATAGAGAATAAGATAGCCAAGGTGAAAAATATCAAAGAGGCTTTGGAAAGAAATGACAGAGACCTAGATGATTTGGTAGATCAAGAAGATGAACTCCTCCTTGAGCCAACTATCAACCTGAGGTTAGTTAATGAACAACATCAAAAAGTAATGAAGTTACTTCAACAAAACTAGGGGTATTCATCAACACAAGGTCCACCAATTGGTTGAGGACATTAATTTTTGAGAAAATATTGTAAATTTTAGAATTAGAATGTTTTTTGTAAAGGCACGTGCTTTATTTAGCACGTTACCTAAAGGTCAATCTATTTTGGAAAATTTAGTGTATTTTAAAGAAATTTTTATAAAGGATAGTTGTCCTTCATATTTTTTACACTTGTAAGTCGAGGTAACTAATCAACATGCTTATTTGAAGCCTATAAAAGGAGCATTGTCATTTGTAAAAAGAGAGGGAGTCTTAAGAGTTAAAACTACTTTGTAATTTTTGGAGCAATTTAATACAAGTAGGGAATACAACAAAGTTTGTCTCAATTGTTTGTGTGAATTGTTATCATGGCTTCTCTCTCAATTATCTATTCTAAGTCTTAGAATTGAAGGTTTTTTAATAATTTTGGATATGTATCTTCAAATATAGGGTTGATAATTTGGGCCAACGCTAGATTAGTTGAATGTCTTTGAATTTGCTTCATTTTATTTGCTATGCATAAAGATGTGCAAATGTTATTTAATTACATTAGTAAATCTTTTTTTAAAATTAGTTCTTACCTATATTTCTTCATTTATCCTTAGATTCTTACCTGGTATGTAGTGGGATTTGAGCATACGCTATTTTATATTATGCATTAGTTAAATGCATGTTCAATTAGAATTTAAGACTTGTCATGATGTTTGAGACAAAGATCAGTAATCACATACTTTCTTTCTACCCTAGATTTCCTTTTCATTTCTTTTTAACCAGAGCACCCTTATTGATATTCATTTAGATTAATATTTATCTTATATTTTAATCATAATTCACTAATAATATCATAGGTGCTTCATACTTTGCATAGATTTTGTTATCCAAACCATGGTGGCTCCCAACCACTAACCAATATAAATATTATGGAATAGTCTACTCGCTCAGTCACTGTTTCATCACAAGTGACCAAATCACCACAACCTATAACTCATGCTCTAAATTCTTTGAATTACAAAATGAGAAGTGTTATTTAAACACTAAGAGCACCTATGATACACTTAGAATCATCAATAGGCGAAGCTCCACTGGTGCTAGAAGGAGGGCCCAAATACTTGTAAATTTGTAACATCTTTGTTAGTTTTGGTGTGTTTTAATTGAAGATCATGTTATTATTTGTAGATTTGTGTTTCTCTTAACATATTTGTGTAAATATTGGTGATCTTCATGGTTTTAGACCCATCTTTATGCTTCCTTAGACAAAGATCAATGTTCTTTGAAAGTATACACATGATTATGGTAAAGATAGCTTAAGTTTGTCAATTCAAAAGGTTTGAGGTTAAAATAGATTATTTTGATCAAATATTGGTAGATCCTTTACAAATTTGAGTTAATTTGAGCTTATAAGTGTAAATATCAATCATATTTGTGTATTTAGACATATTTTGAGCTAGTTTAGTTGAAGATCCTAGTCCTTTGATATTCTTGACATGAATATTTGAAAAATTTGCTTAATGCATATGTTTAACCTTGGCTCTTTGTAAAGATTAAATTGACACATCATATTTCAAATAGAATTCAAAGTCCTCAAGATAGAATTTCCTAGAATCAGAACAAGATCGCATTCATAAATAAGGGAACCCCTGCTTGAACTAGGGATCTATAGAAAAGCTAGGAAAGACAAAGGTAGGCATAGATGTTTAAAGTATTTTCCAACTTCACCACTCTAAGGTACTCCTGTATTCTACTATCATCAAGGTATGGCATGGTTAGGTGACTCTTCCATCAATATACTAGGTGTAGTATATGATCTCCCCTGTAATCTTAAGAAATATTTTCCAACGTTTGGTCTAATGGGTGTTGCAAATACAAAAGAACACATTAAATCATTCAAAGTTGCATTAATGTTATTAAATGTTACCCATAAATATGTAACATGTAGGCTTTTTCCTTTTACATTTAGGGATGTTTCATATGAATGGTTTCTTAATTTTCCTAACAATTTCATTACTAGTTGGGATGGTTTTAATAATGTCTTTATTGACCAATTTGGCAATGTTATTAGTCCATGTATCCTATACCAATAATTTACCACCATCAAAATAGATGTTAGTGAGTCCATAAGAGCATTTAATGCCAGGTTTCAAAAGATGCATAGTTGGACCATAGATCCCTACAAACCTGATGAGGTTTTTTCTTTAAAAATCTATAAAAATGTAGTAGATCCTATGACTTTTGTGTTCTTAAAGATATCTCTTCCATTCATAACCACCTTAGCCTATGCCTATTCGAAAGTAGTGATCATTAATGATCAAATGCCACCTTAAGGATAAATGGCTTATTCCATCCTAAATGTTAATCCATATATGCCCACCTTAAATATATTTCTTAGTAGTAATCATAATAGGCTAACCCTAATTCAGATCCCAACATTGAACCAGTTACCCTTGAACCATGTTGCCCCTAAATAGAACTTAGGATTCTTGAATCATCCTACAAATTGATTTAGTCCAAATGATAAAAAAGTGGTAGTACCAACCTCAAGTGCTAACTAGGTTCATAACTCTAAAACTTCAAAAAGTGAGAATGACTCTATTATAAAAATGGTCCAAAAACTTAGCACTAAGTTTATTCAGTTGAAAAATTAGGTTATCCATACTGGTGAGATCTCAGATAGGAACTTCTCATTTAAAATATTTAACAGACCCAATAATAGGTTCTAGAATGATAATTTTCACAATAATAAGAATAATGAGTCATCTTCTGATAAGAGAACAATGGATATAAACCTCATTGATATTACTTTGCCTGATTATGTTAGAGTTCATTATACTTTTAAGCATGGAGAAATGTATTGCATTGAATTTTGTAAATCTTTTGAAGCATTTAAAGAAGAGTTGGACACTTTTGAGGTAGTGCCTAACAAAGACAATGGTGTAGGTACATTAGGATCTTCTAAATCATTTGAATAAGATTTCATGGTGGAAACATTCAAATTCCCCTTCCAGGAAGATAATGAACATAATGATGTTACTAAAGTAATCCAAGCTTTCCATTAGTTCCTAAAGAAGACATATCCTCTGAGGAACAAGGAGCGGAAGTAGCCCTTGACTACTTCAACTCCTCCAAACAAATTTAGCACTCCTCTAGACACTATATTGGATAATAACCCAGAGCCTCCAAAGGGAAGTACTTCTAAACATAGTATTGATGTTTCTAATTCTTCAAATAAGATTGGTTATAATATTGTGAAGGATATGAATATAATTAAAGCTAACATTACTTTTCATGAATTGATGTATATCACTGAACAAAGAGATCTATTGAAAGATTCTTTATCTAAAAAACTTGAAAAACCACCCAAAGATGATAATGCCAATGTTGCTATGTAAAAATCTAGGATAAAGTATCCACCTTTCTTGCTTACAATCGGAATAATTGGTAAGAACTTACATAATTGTTTATTGGATTTTAGTGCCTCTACAAATATCATGCCTATAGGTATTTGTAAACAACTTGGTTTGACCCCCATTACATCTGATAGGGTTGTCACCTAATTAGATAAGTCTAGGGTTAAAGTGATTGGGGAATTGTTAAATGTTCACATGTAACTGGCTTCTGAGCCAAGATTCCAACAATTCATACACATCCAAGTGGTAGATATCCTTGATTCTTATAGACTACTTTTAAGTAGACAATGAACAAAATATTTAAATGGATATATGGCCATAGACTGTTAACATTTGTGGCTACCTTGGAAAGGAATTCCAAACCAAATTAGAGTTGAAAGAGAACCTAGAATGAAACATATGATCACTAAATACAACATAGTGAATGAAAGAGTCAACATAATTAACTCAGATTTAGGAGTCTTCACTCTTGAAACTACTGAGGTTGGTAATCATAAACCTTCCCATATTATTCTAGTATTTTAAAAGATGCATTTTGATTGTGCCAGGTGTAAATTTGGGTCTAGGGACGTATTATTCTAACCAAACTTGATGGTAAGAAACTTCATGATTCTTACAGATTCTAGTTCCATGTACCAACAATCTCATAAAATATGAGGCTCTCATCCTAGGACTATAATTTTCCATCAAAAACAAATTCAAATAACTACTAGTTTATGGTGACTCAAAATTAGTACTCATATCAGGTAAGGAGCAAGTATCAATGCAAATTGTCATACCTTAAGAGGTATAAAGTTAGTGTCTCAGATATGGTCGAGTATTTTGATGATTTCAATATTATTTTCATCCTTAGGGAGGAAAATAAAGCTACTAATGAGCTATACTCCACTATAGCTAATCTCATGCCTGACCAAGACTCATCAAACTTTAGCATTGAGTTAATACCTTAACCTTTTATCCTAGAAAATGTAAACCATCTATAAGTCTTTAATGATGACCAACAATCCTGAACTTCAAGGCCAATTCAAGAGTGTTTGAGGCCCAAATCAAATATGAAGTAGATGAAACCACCCTTGAAGACAAATTTAATGGAAAATTCATTCATCTGAATAACAATAATATCCCCAAGGGAATGATTGCCTTAGAAAGGTTGTTTGATTAGGATAAGCTAGTTAAGGCCTCTAAGATTCCCAACATGAATGGGAAGGATTTCATAATAGTTGATCTTGGACCTCAAGATCAACCTCAGCTGGTCAACATTGTAAAATCCTATACAAGTGTTGAAAACAAAAGATCCAAGAAACTATTAATAAAATTCAAAGATGTAATAGATTAGTCATATGAAAACTTGAATATTTATGATCCAAGGGTCATTACCCATACCATACCTCTCAAAGAGAATTTTAAACCTTTGAGGAAAAATCAAAGGCCTATAAATCCTATTTTAGATCCCATGATTCTCAAAGAAGTCAAGAAATTTTTGGATGCTAGAATTGTATTTCCCATTAGACACTCTACCTAGGTTGCCAATTTGGTACCAGTTAGGAAAAAGAATGGTGAAATTAGATTGTGTATTGATTTTAGGAATTTGAATAAGGCATCTAAAAAGGATAATTATCCTCTTTCATCCCTTGAACAAGTAATACAATTTATATATGGTTATACCATGATGTCGTTCCTCAATGGCTTTTAAAGATACAATCAGTGTTGGTGAACAAGGAAGACAGGATGAAGATAGCATTTACAACCAAGTGGGGAACAATTGCCTATAAGATAATGCCTTTTGGGTTGATCAATGTAGAAGCTACATTCTAGAGAGCCATGGACCATGCCTTCCAAGGTTTGATTGGTAAATTCATCATAATTTACATGGATGATCTAACTATTTTCTCTAAGAACAAGGAGGACCACTTCATGCATTTACAATAGGTATTTAAAAGGTGTATAAGGTATGGAATTTACCTCAACCCCAAGAAAATCATTTTCTATGTTACTGAGATAAAGTTTTTAAGCCATGTTATTACTAAAGATGGAATTTCTATAGATCCTGAAAGAATAGAAGTTATATCAAAGATAGAACCTCTCAATAGTTGGAAAGAATTGAAACCATTTTTTGGCAAAATAAACTTTGTAAGTAAATTCATTTTTGGCTTTGCATAAATTGTCAAACCATTAAATGATATGATGAAGAAGGATGCTAAAGTCTCATGGAATGAGGAATCAAAGAAGGCCTTTGGGGACATCAAAAGGGCAATTAGGTAAGCCCCAGTCTTGATAAGTCTAGACTTTTTAAAGGATTTTTTTCTTTACTCTTTTGCCTCTAATCACACCATTGTTGTTTTTTTAACTCAGAAGATAGATGGGGGTGGCCATCTAATTACTTTCATGAGAACTAACTTGAAAAATGTTGAGTTAAATCATCCATTAATTGATAAACAATTTTTTGCATTAGTCAAAGCCATCAAGAAATTTATGCACTACATTCTTAGGAATAAATTGCATCTCATTTTGCTAGACCAACTACTAAGTTAATGTTAATCTAGTGTGAACTTAGATATTGAAGAGGTAAGTGGATGTTTTTTCTTCAATAATATGACATAGAGAGAAAGACTGTAAAATTGGTAAGGTGTCAAGGTCTTATTCAAATGATTTCCAATACTAGCCCCAAACTAAATATTATGCAGATTGATCAACAAAATTTTCAACCTAATGACTGGTATGATTCCATCATTCACTTATTAATTAATGGAACTTGTCCTACAAGACTAACCAAGGAGTATAAAATATTCCTAAGGCTCAAATTAGCTCATTATTTGATCAAGAATAGAATCCTATATCGAAATAACTTTGAAGGTGTGTACTTAAGATGTGTATCCAAGAAAGAGGCATCTAAGATCATGAGCACATTTCATGAAAAGTTGGGAAGTGGGCATCCCTATGGAAGGACAATAGCTCACAAGATCCTCAGGACCAACTGCTATCGGCCCACCATCTTTAAAGATTCTCATAAGCATGTGAGGGAATGCCATTCATTCCAAATTTTTAGCATAAAAGAGCCAAAGGTAGTGATGCCTTTACAACTGGTCATGATTGACAAACCTTTCACCTAGTGGGGGATAGATTTCATTGGAGTCATCAATTCCAACTCATCAAAAGGTCATAAATATGTTTTGATAGCTACTGACTATTGGACTAGATGAACTAAAGCATTAGCTACCAAGCAGTACAAAACTAAAGAAGTGATCAAGTTTTTAGAAGAAAACATATGCACCATACTTGGGACTCCACTCTTTTTGGTATGTGACAATGGGTCTACATTCATATCAATAGAAATGACAAAATGGGCATATGATAATGTTGTTATCCTCAAGTGTTAGGACCCGAAAGCACAATTGATTACCAAGCAACTAAACACAGAATTTAACCAGAATCACAAGTAACTAGAATTCAGAAATAACACAGAATATGAGAGACAATATCTAATTGTATTAATACTCTTCAAAAAGGAAATACAACAAAGAAGATGCCACAGTCTTCTTCCTTACACTCCTCTAGGGCTCCCACACCTCTAGGGCATAAACAGTAAATCTCTTCAAGAGCTCACTCTCTCAATTACGGTCCCAACACACAACTCAAACATAGAGTTGGTGTTCACCTTTAACCAGTCAGTATCACTACTACCAATACCATGAGTTAGTATCACTATTGCTAGTACACAAGTACTCCACGTACTCCATGACTGAGTATACACACATACTCCAAGTACACAATGTACTCCAAGTAGATCTCCCCTGATATTGCTACCTATTATGTTGTTGATCTCCCTGATCCTACTGCCACCTGTAGATCAACTTGGTTTTGCAACACCTACAAACCTAGACCATGCACAGACACACACACCTACAAATCAATGATCTTACTTACCATGTATATCTCTCTACACCCTGAAGAAACCTTGTCCTTGCCTCACCAAGTCCTTATGATTCTCCAAACTAGTAGCTCAGTGGATCTTCTACTTGATCTTGCACACCTGCAAACCAACCTGGTCATACACACTCAGCACCCCTATGGAACTAGGAAGAACACACCTTGCTCTCTTCACTCTGAAGAGCTAACCTTGCTCTTACTCAACTAGCATCAATTATAATATAGCCCATGAGTCTATTATATAGATCTCATGTAAACAATAATTAGACATCCAATTACAATAATTAGATCCACAACTCAAGACTAAAATTAGCCTTTTAACATGCAAACAACTAGTTCGTTAACAAACTATTTATGAACTGGTAGTTTTGGAACCACACAAGCGACTGGCGTCAGTCTCTATCTGGCTGGAGATGACCGACGTCAGCTGATACCTGACTGATGTCAGTTGCTCTGCTCACTGGATATGACTGACGTCAGTTGATTAGACCAATGTCAGTTGTTCTGCAACTCAGCAACCTCTCAACAACCTCCTCCATGTCTGCATTTAGGTGAAGCTTTTAGCTCCATAACCTAAAAATCTCCCACTTGGAGATAAACAGTTGCACCTGTACCTATACACCATCTAATTTGTTTCTTGGCTTGTATCCCTCTTCAAGCTCAATCCTAAAGACCAACCACCACACAACCTATGGTGCAACACCTGTCATCCAAGTAACCTACCAAATCTAAAGTGCTTAACCCTACATAGCATGAATCCCTACTGCTGGTCCCTCTCAGATACCCTAGAACCCACTGAACTGATTTCCAGTGCTTCTTTCTTGGATTGACTACAAACCTGCTGACAACTCCCACTACTGGGGCAATATCAGGGAGTACATATGTACTCAACCTCATCATGTGATTGGGGACCCTATTCTGTGAACTATCCATCCATACGTGTGCTGCTCGATTCTGCATCCTGCACTACCTTCACACAATCATCCTATGACAACATCAACTTGTGATCTTCCCTGTCTCTAGGATTACTCATGCCAAAGAATTTTTCTCCAAATTCTTCATGACACACCTCTAAACTAACTTTACCTTTAGCTCAGAAAAACTCTGTATGTGTAACCTTGCATCAAGTAAACACACAACATATAGTAATAGGATAATTTTGTGACCATCATCCACCTGGTAAAGAAACCACAATAGTTACAATGACATTGACTAAAGTTGTGCTTTGTCATCCACCTATCAAACCTGTACCACTATCCTAGAACTTCTTCAAGACCATATGACCTAGCCTTCTGTCTCATGTGTCCATTCTCTCTATTCTTTAACCAAGGTATCCATTCATCTTTCAGTGCTTTCTTCTAGCTGGCAACCCTACCAAATCTCCCATTTGGTTCTGCATCCTAGGAATCAAATTCCTCATTCATGCCATGCTCCCACTGTTTCCTAGATCCTTCTTATTCTGCAGTAAGCAACAAGTATAAAGAAGAGGAATAATGAATTTGAGGCTTACTTACCCTTTCAATCCTCCATATGGGTGTTTGAGACTCCTTGACAGCTTGCTATCTACCCAAAATTTGTTCCAATGACTGACCTCGGTCACCACACAGTTTGCATCCAACCGATGTCAGTTAGATGAGACTGTCTTAACTACCGATGCTAGTTTCCTGACCAACATCATTGTCTACCTATCACTGACATCAGTTATCTAACTGATGTTAGTCTTACCCTACCCGACACCACCAGCTCTGGTCTACACATGACTAACATCGGCACCTGTCTATTCGATGTCGGTTCCTCTTGACCGATGCTGGTACCTATGTTCTCCTGTGAGTGATGACTTTTTACCCATGAGCTTACTTTGAATCAAAACCCTATCCAAACTACTCTACTCAAAAGTATCTAGCCCCCTCTGCTAATCTCTATCCATCATCTCCTCCAAGAACACCAAGGCTTTCCAGTTCTTAAGTTTGTCAAATACATCAGACTTCCTTTTCCTGCAATAAATCCAATCCTTTCTTGTATCATCCCACTGCTCACAAAAATCTCATTCTATGCTCTCTGAAGCTGAACTCTTACCATTTAACTTAAGAACATCCATTCTCTTCTCACTTATGTGACCAAGCCTACAAAGCCACACTTGTGCAACAAAAGTGGAATCAATAATACAAGCAAGTAGATAAAGAGTACCTGCTTTCTTACCACATGCTAATTCAAGTGCATCCTTGATAACATTCTAAGAATTTGCTATGAGAGTTCCTGTGCATCTCTCATCACCTAACTTTTTTGAAGAAATTAGCTGCATCTTCAAGATCAGGACCTACATGACCTTCTTCAACACCCATGTGTTGGCCATCTGCAATTTCAGCTGCACTTCCCCTTTGCCAATACTTTGAAAAGGCTCACCAACCCCTAAATAAATCTTTCCAAAGTCTCTATGGACCTTAACATGGAAAAATACTCTATTTGGGGCTGCATGGAAAGAGGCAACAAAATCTATAAATCAAGATTCTACTTTATCTAAGGAACATACCAGAGCATCCTATGTAACAACACCTGCAACATCTGCTTCTACAGTTCCTTCATGTTGATCTTCTACCAACCAATAATATTTCTTTACCTGCTCTTTCTTTCCATAACACCATAATTGACCATTTGTGCTTTTCAATTCCTCTATTTTTAGTGTACTTTCTTTTGCCATTGCTATACTCCCACTCAATCAAAAACCCTTGAGAGTGACCTATAATCAAACACAAACCTGCTCCCTTAAACCTTAGCTCTGATACCACTTTGTTAGGAACCCAAGGAAGCACAATTGATTACCAAGAAACTAAACATGAAATTTAACCAGAATCACAAGTAACTAGAATTTGGAAATAACACAAAATATGAGAGACAATACCTAATTGTATTAATACTCTTCCAGAAGGAAATACAACAAAGAAGATGCCACAGTCTTCTTCCTTACACTCCTCTAGGGCTCCCACACCTCTAAGGCATAAATAGTAAATCTATTTAAGAGCTCACTCTCTCAATTATGGTCCCAAAACACAACTCAAACACAGAGTTGGTGTTCACCTCCAACCAGTCAATATCACTACTGTTAGTACCACCAATCAGTATCACTACTACCAGTACACAAGTACTCCACGTACTCCATGACTGAGTATACACACATACTCCAAGTACACAATGTACTCCAAGTAGATCTCCCTTGATCTTGTTGCCTATTGTGTTGCTGATCTCCCTAATCCTACTTCCACCTGCAGATCAACTTTGTTTTGTAACACCTACAAACCTAGATCATGCACACACACACACAATTGAAAATCAATGATCTTAATTACCATGTAGATCTCTCTACACCCTAAAGAACCCTTGTCCTTGCCTCACCAGGTCTTTATGATTCTCCAAACCAGTACTCTGATGGATCTTCTACCTGATCTTGCACACCTACAGACCAACCTGATCATATACACTCGGCACCCCTATGAAACTAGGAGGAACACACCTTGCTCTCTTCACTCTGAAGGAGCTAACCTTGATCTTACTTAACTAGGACCAATTACAATACAACCCATGAGTCTATTATATATATTTCATGCAAACAATAATTAGACATCAAATTACAATAATTAGATATGTAGTTCAAGACTAAAATTAGCCTTTAAACATGTAAACAACTAGTTCATTAACAAATTGTTCATGAATTGACAGTTTTGGAACCACACAGGTGACCGACATCGGTCCCTGTCTGGCTGGAGATGATCGACGTTAGCCGATACCTGACCAATGTCAGTTGCTCTGCTCACTAGATATGACCGACGTCAGTTGATCAGACCGACGTCGGTTGCTCTGCAACTCAGCAACCTCTCAACAACCTCCTCCATGTCTACATCTAGGTGAAGCTTTTAGCTCCACAACCTAACATCAAGTTCTCATTCAACCATCACCCTCAAGTTAATAGAGTGTTTAAATAACAAATAAGAACTTGATGAAGCCAATTAAGAAGTTTGTTGTAGATAAACCTAAAACATGGCATATGTTCCTTAAATATTCCCTTTGGGTGGATTGAACAAGAGTCAAACATGCCCTTAAAGCATATCTTTTCTTATTAGTATATGGAAAATAGCCCATATTCACTATCACACTTAAGTTGCCAACTTACAAGTTTATGCAAGAGTATATGGAGGAAGACTAAGAATTTGTAAACTCAAGGCTACTTGACATAGTTTAGATGGAGGATGCCCGAGAAGAAGCTTTTACTAACTTTAGTAGGCACCAGACCATAGTGAAAATGTGGTTTAACAAGTGATCAAAGGTCAAGGTGTTCAATTAGGGAGATTTAGTTCTTCTTTGGGATAAGGCATTTGAGCCCAAAGGCAAACATGGTAAATTCACACCTCTATATATTGGCCCCTATCAAATTGTAAAAACACTTGGAGATAACACATTAAAAGTGAAAGATCTACAAAGAGCAGAGTTCACACTACCCACCAATGGGAAATATCTCAAGCATTAATTTTTTATTGCTCCACCTAGGATCTTCATGGAGTAAATATGTAAGGATGGTTAGAATCGGTGTAGGTAGGCTAGTTTAGTTCCCTTTTGTCATTTCCCTTCATATCCCATGTTTGTACATAAGTCTGTAAATAGTTTCTTACTTGTTCTTTATTTCTTACTTTATTTCTTTCTATTGTGTGTTTGCTTTCTATTGTGTGTTTGATTTTTGTTGCTTTTTTCCTTGCTTCTAATAAGTTATTTTGAATAGCCTTCAGTGCAAAGTTCACTTGATTACTCAAAAAAACTCCACAAGTTCATAAATGTAGGTATGGATCTTAAGCATGTGATTACCATGGGATTGAAATATGATCTTGATGATATAATTTGAAGAAATTAGTAAGGACTAGTGAATAGGTTAACTATTCCATAAATACTTAAACACTATTTTAATCAAAAATTGGTTTTAAGAAGAATTGTACTAGTAGAATGAAATCTTAATTTTTTAAGGCATAGTCATGTTTAAACTTAACAAATATCCTTGCCTAGGATAAATGTTACAATCATAGGTGATTATTTGAGGATTAGACACTTGACCAAATCCTTAAACCTAGCTATCCTAGTTCCCAACCTTTTTTAGAAAGCCCAAAAGATTTAAAAATATAAAAATAAGAGCTTATTGCAAAATCAAAAGATTTTCAAGCAAAGGTGATTATGGTAATATCTACTAGGGCTATGGACGTCGAGCAAGGTTGTGAGTAGAGCCAAAGGCATCTATGTCGGGGCTATGGATTCCTAATTGGAAGTAGAGCAATTCTCAAGCCTTCCCTAAATTAAAAGCATTATGCTTAATGAGTATCCAAACATGACCCAAGTCAATTTTAATGATTAAAGACCTGAAACGTAAAAGTTGTCCTCTAAATCTCATGGAAAATAGTAAGTGGAATCAAATCACACACACAACATGGCTATGTTTTTATATTTAACCTTAATTATGTAGATGCAAGGTTTGTTTCAACCATGAACTGATCTTAATAATGGCATTGGTCAAAAAGAATAAGTGACCTAGTTGTTTGTCTGACCAAAAGTCTCTAAGTTATAAAATATTGCTATGTTCCCCCAAAATTCACCATTTATTGAGGTCAACATACCCCCATTTATAAAAAAAATAGGGACCCTTGTGCAAATCTGAACCTTAACACTGAAAACTTGACATGTTTTGCAAATTATTTGTATTTGAAGATCATCCATGTTTGATAAGGGTGGCCTATTTTTTCATGATCTTGCTTTAACTTCTCCTAATTTTGCTAACATTAGATCTTCATGCTTCAATTATAGGTTCTAAGGGACCTTCATTGAGTGGATTACACTTAAATTTTATGGATTAATCATCATTTAGGATTTTTCTAGCCTTTAGTCTATAGAAGCTCAAGATTAAATCCATGTTTTGAACATCTTAAAACCCTCCTTTGAAAACCTTTACTTAGATCCTTTAGTTTAAATCCAAATTGTGCAAGAGCAAAATTGGTGGAATCACTTTTAAAAATGCAATGAACTAAGTTTAATTTTTATACTAAGGCTTAATCATGTTTTTTAACACAACCAAGCCCTAGCCTAAAAATCATGTTTGGTCCCTTTATATTTCACCCTCCTTTGTTCCCTTTTGTTTTAAAAATGGTTCTAACTTTCATGTTTGTAGGGTCCTTTACTTTCCTAACTCAGCTTCACTTTATGTTTCACGGGCCCTCTTAGTACCTAGTCTAATGTCTTAGTCCTAAGGCCCTATTAGTGTTTTTTAACATAAACAAGACCTTAGCCCTAAGACTTTAGCCTAAGTTTTTTACCTTATCTTGAGCCCTAACTTAAATATCTTACTTCTTCATAAGATTTATGGTTCATGTTTCATCGAATAACATTGATCAGACAGAGTGAAATAGACCTGACCAAAAGGATTAATCCATCGAGCCAATCTCGCTCGATCACTCAGATCATAATTAATGACTCTTTGGGAGCTCATATAGAGATCAACACTCTAAAAACTCTTCACAGGGTTAATAGAGTCAAAGCTCAAGAGCCCCATGGAGTTTCCACATGACACTCCCACATTTGACCTCAATATCAAATTAACCATAATTGAGCCCAAAAAAACTCAATTATCATTTGAGCAACTAAAAACTAATCTAGAGATAATTTATAGAAAACTAACGAGTAATTTTCAAAAATCATAGTCATGGCAGCATGAAATCAATAGAACAAAGAAGACATAGAACTATACTCAACATTGGATGTGGATGGTAGAGTGTTCAAGGATACCATATTGGATGTAGTAGCATTGAATACTGGGGACAATAATTAGTCTAAGCTCTTTTGGGCTATTGAAGAGTTACAAGAAATCACTAAGGAGGATGAAAATATTGCTACAGTCCACCAAAGATACTATGATGTAGTCTCTATCTAGATGGCTAATCTCCACCACGCAATAGCAAAATTTGAGGTACTTCATTGTATCGATGTTATTGCTCCCATTTTTAAGGATTATAGACTTGATCAAGATATGATCATTCATGAATGTAATTTTAAGAAGGTTGCTTACATTTACCCTATGGCATTTGAGAGTTATTACAAACTCCCCATTCCTCAGGTGGACTTGCCCATAATTAAGCAATGGTCTAGCCAGAATGAGCTAAAGGCCACCCTAGTCCTAGGGCTATATTTAGGAACCCAAATATTTTTTGACCCAAATGGAAGAATTCCTATCACCCAATTTAGGGTGGGAATTAGAATGATCATGACTTTGATGAATAGACTCTTTGGGGCCCCTTCCACCACTTATGTCAGCAAACTATGGGTCCCTTACATATTCTTCATGGTCTAGAAAGGACTCACCCCTCTTATTGGAGAATTAATTAGCATTTGCCTTAAACAACAATTTTATGCTATAAAGAAGAGGATTGGAAACCACTTAATTATTATGTCTTACCTTTTGAATGCCTTGTTGGCCATCACAACCATCCTTAACATCAAGAACTAGTCACCTGAGGGAAGGAAGACAGTCTCCCATTATTATTCTAAATTACACATATTTAAATACAAGGACCACATTTAATTCAATTGTGACTATGTATCCAACCTTGTTTGAGGCTATTATAGGGCTACCCATGATGAGGTTAAGTCCCTTAATCAAAAAATATGTGGAGATCATTGGATATCTTTGCCAATATCTTGAATGCACTATAATTAGGATAGAAGGAACCCTATGCCAGCCTCTCAAGTTACTAATTTATGTGGCCACCAAGTTGGCTGAGCAAGAGATGATGTACCAATTATTACATAGAATTGATAGTATATACAAATAGAAGAGGAAGTTGCTACTCCATCCATTTACTTTAACCATCAGTAGAATAGTGCTACAAAATTAGGATATTTTAGACACCATCTCTAGGCACAAAGACTCATTTGACTTGCATATTGATGAGTTAAGGTAATGGGGCCCTAGAGACAATGTTGTGAATCATTTGAAGGCCAAGTAAATAAACATGAAGTATAATCATCAACTTGGTGTCCATGATACCATGTATATCTAGGCATATTCATTTTCTAAGGTCCTAGCAAGATTGAAAAAGAATAACATTCAGCTTGAGGCTAGGTTTATAAGAGATGAGAAACCAACTGGAAAATTATGGTAGATGAATCCTCTATAATACCATTTACTGCCAAGATCATCTACTAGACCAATTTCACAAAGACTAGAAGTATGAACTACCCAAGGTGCACGAAAAGAGAAGCTTGAAGAAAAACCTAGTGAGGGAGCAACCTCTTCTGCCCAGCCTAAGAATCTAGAGTCTCTAATTGAATACATTGACACGATTGCATTGAATCTTGGAGAGACAGTGGAAGATGCCTTAGAGGCACTAATTAGTGCCTATGGGTCTGATGAAGAGTAATCTCAAGAAGGAGAGCCTCAACCCCAAGTTGAGTAAGTAGAAAGGGAAAAGGGGAAGGAAATAGATTTGGACTTAGTTCTAGTTATTCCTCATTAAAAGAGAAAGGCTAAATTAGCATTGGTTCCTAATAGAACCAAAAAGCCTAAGGTAACCCTCACTCACCTTATGAGTAAAGTTAATTTGTTCAGTGATGAAAATCCCATTTATGGTCCAACCATTCCTGAATGGTTTATATATGGAAAGATACAAAAGATCCCAACATTATAGCATCAATGGGCTATCACAAAGTTAGTCAACATCATAGTTCATGAGGAACTTAAGCCCTAGATAGTGGCTTTGAAACATAAAGAGTATTAAAGATGAATGGTTGTTCTTAGATCTTTAGGAGGCACTTAAGTGGAAGCCCCAAAGCCACCAAAAATGACACATTCTTTAGTCAGTGTTCAATTTGACCCAACCACAGCTGGATTAGACATAATTACCACAAAGAAGCTATGGTGGGTGGAGAGGAATTTAGTTTCTAGAAGGTGGAGACATTAATTTGATTGACTATGATTAGAGGCCAAAGACCAGGAAAAGACCCCATTCATGAAAAGGATAGACTTGGGTTGGCTAAAGCTCAAAGTGCTCAATTGTCAACTATCATTAGGGGATTGTAGCAAAAAATAAAGAACCTTTAAAAGAAGAATGAGGATTTGGAGATGTAGGTAGTTTTATCAGTCCCTAACTCCATAATTGAAATGTTTGAGAAATCATTCCATGACATGTTTCACTCCTTGAAATCAATAAAGTTGAGGTAGAGCACATTCTTCCTATAGGATATAATAACCAAGTGTTTAATCACCTAATGGCAAGGTTCAAAGGATAAAATCAAGGATTTAATTAGCATTTTAATAGGGGATGAAATCCTTGGCTTCAAGACTATCATCATATCTCACCTCAACACCATCTTGGGTTTGATTTTGGATAAAATCAACAGCCTGAGTACATGGTCTAAATCCTTGGAGAGACTAATCAAGGATGACAAAAAACTACTGGACAAGATTGAAAAACTCTTGGGGACCATGATTACAAAGCCTTCCAAGCTCACCTCCATATGCATCATGGTAGATGATGAATTTAATCATACAGTTACATTAGTCATGCAGGAGGTAATAAATAAGAGCCAAGGCAAGTTTGGAGGTGACAACAACATGACCATGGATATTATTCTAACTACAAAGAAGAAGATAGCTAAGGTAAAGATCATCAAAGAGGCTTTGGAAAGAAATGATAGGGACTTATATGATTTGGTAGATCAAGAAGATGAACTCCTCCTTGAGCCAGTTTTCAACCTAAGGTTAGTTGATGAGCAACATCAAAAGTGATGAAGTTACTTCAACAAAGCTAGGGGTCTTTATCAACACAGAATCTACCAATTGGTTGAGGATAATCTATTTTGATAAAATATTGTAAATTTTGGAATTATAATATTCTTTGTAAAGAGACGTGCATTTTTTTATCATATTGCCCAAAGTTCAATCTATTTTGGAAAGTTTGGTGTATTTTAAATAAATTTGTAGAAGGGATAGTTATCCTTCACATTTCTTACACTTGTAAATCAAGGCAACTAATCGACATACTTTTTTGAAGCCTATAAAAGTAGCATTGTTATTTATAAAAAGAGAGGGAGTCTTAAGAGCTAAAACTACGTTGTAATTTTTGGATCAATTTAATACAATTAGGGAATACTACAAAGTTTGTCCTAATTATTTGTGTGAATTTTTATCATAGATTCTCTCTCAATTATCTATTCTAGGTCTTAGATTTGAAGGGTTTTTAAGAATTCCAGATATGTATCTTCAAATACAGGGTTGTAATATTGGGCCAATACTATATTAATTGAATGTATTTGAATTTGTTTCATTTTATTTTCTCTGCATAAAGATGTGCAAATGTTATTTTATTGTAGTAGTGAATCTTTAAAGCAAAATTCTTACCTAGATTTCTTCATATTATCCTTAGATACTTTCTTGGTGTGTAGTGGGATTTGAGCATATGCTATTTTACATTATACATTGGATAAATGCATGTTCAGTTGTAATTTAATCCTTATCATGATGTTTGAGATAAAGATCAACAATCACATACTTTCTTTATACGCTACCTTTCCTTTTTGCTTTTTTTAAACCAAATCACCCTAGTTTAAGCCCCATTGTAAATATTTGTGTAGATTAATCTTTAGCTTAGAGTTTGATCACAATTAACCAATAATAACATAGGTGATTCATACTTTGCATATATTTTTCTATCCAAACCATGATGGTTCCTAACCACCAACCAATATAAATATTGTGAAACAGTCTGCTCACTCTACTGTTATTTCATCACAGGTGACCAGATCAGCACAACCTACAACTCATACTCTAAATTATTTAAATTCTAAAATGAGAAGTGTTATTTAAACTCTAAGATAACCTATGATACACTTAGAGGCATCAACATGAGGTCATATAAAATGTTTGTATTTTGAACCTCCATCAACTGTTTGTGAATGGAATCACTAATCAATTGGACCCAATAAATATATTGTTTGTTTTGATGGATTACTCAGATATACTAGTATATCTAATATTGATTATTTTTTGCATTTGGGCTCCCTTTAACTCTGTGTAATAGTATAATAATATCTCCTACCTCATCCTTGAAGTCTATCCTAGCCAGGGTCTTAGGCATTCTTGTGGCTAAATATTTAAGGATTTTTAACCATTGTTTGTTTAAAACCCATAAATAGAATGAGTTATTATATTGATAGAACTTTTTTTAGGAATTAGGTGTAATGTTTTTGTAGCTTTCAAATTCTAGTATCAAGAACATAATATCAATGAAATCTAGACGAAGATTTAGAATCTTCTCCCCTTTATCATTCACTACTTATCTCTTCTTAGCATCATAATATTTAGCCATGGTGAGCAATAGCTCAAGACTTTGCACTAAGAGTGGGAAGGATGTATCTTGAGATAAACCACTATCATAAATAATTTGAATCTAACCATTCTTGAATTTTAAATTGGCTCTAGTCTAAAAGTTTGCTAGATATGTGTGACCTAGATATGTGTCAGTTTTCTCATTGATGTTTGAATCCAGGCTAGATGGGACACCAAGTCCCTTTGACTTGAACTTCATTTATTTTTGATACATATGCACTGGTAAAATAGGTGAAAAACCAACAATAGAGTTGGTCAAGATTTGAAATTGCAATTACAGGTTATTTTTCTACTTTGAACTTGGCAGGGTTTAGTTATCCTTTTGTAGGGTTTAGCTCCTTTGGGAATATAGTGTGAAATAACAGTTGTAAAGTCTAAAAAAATGGTCTTACAAGATTTTAATTTTTAATTACACTTGAAAAGTTTGACCAAATATCCTTTGGGGTTGGGGTTTGTAATTTCACGTCAGATCTCCGATGGGAACTCGGGCTATAAAAGTAAAAGGAATTAATGGGGCTTTAATGTGTTTTTTGTAATTAAAACCTTTGCAAGGTTTTGGTTTGAGAATGTAGGAGGGATTTCTACCTTATAATTATATATGAGATTTTTTGGGAATATTATTAATTTTAATGATATCAATGAAAACCCTAGACTTTTCAAAAAACTTAAGGTAATCACAACAGTCTAGATAGATTTAACAAGAAAAATTTAACATATGAATGCAAAACTAAAAATTTTATCAGCCAATGATGATTATTTTCATGATTCTAAGATAACCATAAATTTTAGAATGAAAAATCCTAAGATTTTGATGAAAATAACAATGGAGGCAATTGAAAGGAAAATCACATGACTTAGGATAATACCATGGATGCATGTAAGTTCACAATGGAGGTTGTCTTGGAAGTGACATCACTTAACTTCATGCTTAGTACATAAAATCCCTTAAAAGAGCTTTAGTTCTGGTTTGCAATATTAAAAATGATGAAAAATAATAATTATATACCAAAACATGAAATTAATGCTAATCATGTCGATTAACGGCATTAAATGGGAAAATGGTCAGAAAGTGGGTCATCAAAATCAGTTTTCAAGTTTCCAACTTGTAAATTTATAAAGAGTTTCCCATTTTATACCTTTTGTTGAGGGATTTTGGAGGCAATAATTGCCTTGGAGGTGAGTAATAGGATCCTAGTTACACTTTACAAAGTTTCAAAGTGTAGCAAGAATTTTGATTCCCACTGGGTCATGGTGAAAGGTGGGAAATGGAGTCTGTGTTTCACTTTGTAACTTTGAAAAGTTGAAAATTGTAATGTGAGTTTTGATTCCTACTAGGTATTAATAAAGATTGGAAAGTGGATTCCAGATTATAGTTTGAAACTTTTCAAAGTTACAAATTGTAATACAAGTTCCAATTCCTGCAAGGTCTTAGGTAAGTGGAAAGTAGAGGTTTGGGTGTACTTTGTAACTTTTGCAAAGTTGAAAACTACACATAAATCTCTAGTTTCCACTTGGGTCATGTAAAAAAGTTTTTAGGCCATTTTAAAGCTTTTCCTCAAAAAACATTATGGGTCTCCCTTAAGGTACGAGGTTTTATGAGGTTTTTGGCATAAAAAAATCAATAGGAACATTAAGTAATGTTTGATTATGATTGACGACTATGTCTTCTTGCACCAAAATCTTACTACATACTATTTTTGGATCTATAATTAATGATGTAGGTTTGTCTCATGATTTTGTATAATTATGTGATTTTGTTCTTCAAAAAATAACATACAAAATATCTAAAATGATGTTTTTTATTCTTCTTTTCTTGACCTATTTCCATTCAATCACAACAAAAATAGGGCATTGATCAGGTAACCACAAGGTATTTTAAACTATGTATGTTTCACACTATAATTAGAACCCATGTAGTTATTTTATAGTGTAAATGGAATATTAAGAAATGGATTGGACCTCCTCTTCCATTTATGGAGGTTAAACTGCATGCACATTAACCAAAACCTCCTTTTCTTACAAGAGGATGATGTCATAAGGGTTGAACTATCAAGGTGGATGACTCAATCAAAAGTTTAGTGAAAGATATGATTAATGAATCCAAAACTTGAAGTAAGAGAGGGAAAAACCAATTTTGCACCAATGCTTGAATGATGTTTGATACATGATACTTAGGTAAATGGATCAATATGACTTGGTATAAATAGGAAGCTCTAGGACATGACATGCTCTAAGGCCAATCTTAAAAAAATTATAATAAGTTAAAATCAAGGTGTAAGGAATCCAACCATAGGTGAAAGGGCCCATAAAGTAATGAAGACATAAATGGTGGGCCCGCTATTCACCTGGGTTGGACCATTGATTCTATCATAACGAAAAATGTGTGTGGATGATATTTATGAATTATAAAGCACCTCAGTCCACTTTTTAAAATTAGACCTTGGTTATTCCTCTTAGTTTTGGGCCTTTCTCACTTTTATAATTTTCGCATCTACTCTATCTTATGCCCCTTGGTCTAAATCTTGGTCTAACTAGTATTATATTAATGATCTAGACCTTCTATATTTCCAAAAATGCTTAAAATGTGAATATATTATGACCATACAAGTTTTGATCATGTACCTATTTTCTAATTACTAGGACATAAGTATCAGTCCAAACCCCATGCATCAATGCTAGTGTCTTACCCTAACATAGGTGTACATTGCCCTAAATTCATATAATTTACAAATGAAACATATCCTTATGGTTAGCTTAAGTGATTTAATGTGAGATATTTTCCAAAGATGATTGGTATAAATATAATATCAACCCCATTCATTCCTCGCCTAGACTAACCTAGCATAGACCAAGGCAACCTATCAAAGCATTCAATAAAGCACTTGATAAATCAAGGCTTACATATTTTATCCTATTTTCATATTATTCATATGGATAGCACATACACAAGTCTGAAGTATTGAAGGAGTATCCCAAAAACTTGATTTTCCAAGTTATAAGCTAGGACACTATTGTACTTTCTTTCCCATATTACATGATCACACACATGCTAACATGTAGGGAAAAAATACATAAATCCAAGGCCCTTTTTAAATTATTAGCTATGTATTAAGTAATTTCTCATTTATAAATGGGTCTTATGAGAAGCTCGAACCATGACTCCACTAAACCCATTTTTCCCAAGGTCACTATGAAGATGAAGAACTAGGGTTTCACCATTTCATGAAGAGTGACAGTCCATGACCTAATAGTAAATGCACCAAAGTGAAGGTGAAAGAAACCTCAAATAATCCATGTTGGCACATCCTTTTATAATAGGTATTTTTTATAGGACATCTACATCCAGTTCACATAATAGTATTGATGCTAACATCCAAGGCTAATGCTAGTAATTCCAGCTTTAGAGGCACTCAATCTAGAATTTGGAGACTATTCCAAAATCCTCTTCGAATCTATTCCTACTTGTTATAGATCCATAATTATGTTATCATAAAAATATCTAAGTAAATTATTTCTTTGTCATTTCCATATCTAGCATAGTTTGACTTCTTATTTTTATTATATCTCAGATTAATAAATTCAGCAGTTGTATCTAAAATTAGAAGTTGTATCATCATTATACACTATAATTTATGTATTACTAACCCTATATACACAATTAATAATCATATCTAAATTTATTATTAAACATTTAGTGAACTTGATTTATGTGGATGCAAAAAAAAAATGATCTAGGGCTTCCAAGCCTCTCAAGATTTTAGCTTGTTGTGATTGATAAGATTTTGACCAAATTATTCCCAAGAATCCTCAAGGACTATGATTTGAGGTGGTTATATTATTTACCTCTCCAATCAATGAAAGCCTTCAAACTCTTGTAGATTAGTTTTTGGAAAACCTTTCCATTAATATTTATAAAAAGGTTTCATATGCTAAAATTACCAAAATTAAACAAGGAACAAATGAACCTATTAATGAATATGTTGCTAAGTATAATACATTGTTGGCTAAAATGACTAATCATATGGAAGATAAAGATTTTCAAGACACAATCAAGAAAAGTGTGTTTGTTCCTTTACATGAGTCTATTATTTTTAAAAAGTTCAAATATTTTGATGAATTATGCCATGTTGTATGAGATTTTGAAATGACGTTGTTTAACCCTAAAAATATAGATTAGGGTTATCTAGCATTAAATGGGATAGAGATATCCTAAGGTAAAAGGGTGATAAACTATCTTTATTATAGACCAATTATATTCTAAACTCATATATAATATGTGATGAATTCATTAAACTAAAATAAGCTAAAAATAGTAAGCAAAACTATGCTAAATATGGAAATGATAAAAAATAAATGTACTTAGCTAGTTCTAATGTTAACAAAATAAAAGATATAGAATGAAAAGGAAGTAGATTGGAAGAGGGTTCTAAAACATTCACTAAATTCTAGATTAATGTCATGTCCCCTTTTTTAGTGGACATCGACAGACTTGATGATTAGCCTATTATACGACCCTTGTAGGCTGAGAGGATGGATAGGGGGTCATGATGGAGATTGGCTTGGCATCGATTAGCAAAATTTCTATAGTTGGCTTTCATTTGGGCTCTTTTAGACACATTTTGCCTGAGCTCCTATTATTTAGGGACTTCTGACATGCAATGGAGCACCCTTATTTTGGTATGGTCATGTGCAGAATCATTCCCTAATTCACCAGCTTCGATCGGTTCGAGGATCGGACATGTATTGAGGGAGATATTAATATTTGATTGATTTAATCAAATATTAATTATTTAGCCTATTTTTAATTAGAAACCCTAATTCTAATTTAAGAAAACCCTAATTAGGGCAAGCACATCTTTTTGAGGGTATAAGGGTTTCTCATGGAGGCCATTATTGATTATGCATTGATTATTGATTTTGTTATTGAAGAATTCTTCTATGAAGACTGAGCCAAGGGTTCCAGGATTCCATCTGCATTGGAGAATGTCCACTCTTCAGTGTGTGTGATTCAGAGGCTGTGAAATATCAGTTGATCTATTGCCAAATTGAGAGATAGCTTCATACAAAAGTTATCACAGAGGTTTACAAATTTGAGAGGTAACTTCATACAGAAGTTGTCACAGAGCTTTCCAGGTATTTATTTTATTAGGTTTTTGATTCAATAAATTATATAGATAGAGATCTTCTATATTAGAGCCATATATCTTCAGATCAGGGGTTGAAAATAGATAGGTTGTGCTTTATTGGCAGCCGTACAAAGTCCGTACAGGTCCATATAGATCCATGCAGATACTGACCTTGGCAGTCAGAGATTCCCAGTGACCGACATCAACTGACTGAAGACCGACATCGGCAGAGAAGGACCGACAGAGACCAATGTCGGCAGTATATCGACCGACACCGGTGACTGTGTGTTTGACATAGCAGGCTGAGACATCGAGATTCAAGCTTAATTTCCAGATTTGCAAAAGTCTAGGGTTTTAAGACTGTATTTTGATATTCTTTTATATGCATAAGAGAGGACTGTAATTGTAATCATCTGAACAAGTGATAAGATCTTTGATTTGCTATTGAGAGATTATATTATGATTTATTTATTTATTTGGAAATTATTTTGGAAAAATTTGTATCTTTGTTCAGAGCTTTATTTTTTATATATTCCCAATTCAAGGGGATATTACAGTGGTATTAGAGCTTTATGTTCAAAAAAGGAGGCCCTAAGTAAGGGACATCATAGTGGTATCAGAGCTAAATTCCTGCCATCCTGTTGGGTAGACCAGAGCCAATGTTCTGCCATCCTATTGGGTAGTTTGGGTAGATTGAATCAGCGAAGTATCCATGATGTCTTCAAGTACTCAGAGACAGTGGGACTATGATATGAAGAAGTTGAAACTAAGTTTAAAGAGGTTAAATGAATCTCTTTCATATCCTACATTCAAATACAAATCCACATGGTATATGACAGTGAAGGATGAGTGAGAGTTATTAACTCCTCAAGTTCAGGAGAGGTTGTCTTTTGATCGCTTTGTTAAGCTGAGGAGAGAGCACTATAGATCACTTAGACAAGAGAGCAGCATGTCCCATGATTATTATGATTATTATGAGATAGAAGATAGTGAAGATGAGGATGAGTCTGATGCTTACACTCAGAGTGGGGAGGTGTGCTCAGATGTTAGTGCACTGAGGGTTGATGATCTCTCAGCTATGGCAAAGATTGTAGAAGAGTCCCAAGATTTGATTATTATAGATGATACTCAAGAGGATGCAGTGGACAGTTTTGAGTACTTAGTTTCACCGACAGTTTCCTTTGATACGAAGGAGTTAGACAGTGATGCTATAGTTTTTGATACTCTTGATGTTGATATGAGCTATGGATTTGATTCACAAAGTATGGATGGTAGTACTCCAGAGATCAGTGATTTTGAGTCTACTCTTTTGGACCGTGCATCAGAGGAGGATTGTAGGAGACAATCTAGCTAGTGCCATCATGTGTCTAGTCAGCTGAGAGTTAGTGAGCGAGACATTGCTACCGCTTGCAAGCATTTCGATGTTGCTCATCAGTTGTTAGCAGTTTATGGATGGGGTTCTCCTACTAGCATTGAGTAGGGAGGCAGTTATTTGTCCTTGATAGAGATCCACTCTTTATGGGAGGCTATTCAGATTTTGAGACAGGATTATATGTAATTGGTAGCCAATAGAGATTATCTTATGGAGTGGGGTAGCACAGTGTATGATGTATTATTGGTCAAGGAAGATAAGGTGAGTGAGCTTACTCAGTAGCTCGAGGTGACTTCTGAGATTCTTGAGAGTACGCAATTGGCTTTCAAGGAGTCACATTTTCATTTGGCTAAGGTGACTGCAGAGTTGGAGCATTTGTGGTCTTCACCAGCACCAGACCCAGTCTATTTGTATATTGAGATGGTTGGTGGTGAGTACATTCCTACAGTGGTTGCTGAGGAACATGTTGTTGGGGCTGACACACATGTTCAGGATTTGGGAGTACTTGGTCCTGATGAGTCTGGCATACCAGTAGAGTTGAGTTTCCAGATTGATTCTTCTCACACCGATGACAGTGTGGTATAGTTGGTCATGCCACCTTTACATAGGGATCAGTTATGGAATGGATTGGCACCATCTTTTGTAGATGGAATTGGCAGTTTGAGTTGTCCATTCTACTTGGATTATGATCCTTCGAGAGTTTGTTTTGCATGTGTTTTTGACTATGGCAGTTGTGCTTTTAGAGTTTGGTTGAGTAGTATTTCCTAGTTTGATTATCGATTCCTCTTGGTTATACTTTTGAGAATATTGCAGGAGCTTACATTGATTAACAGCAGTGCAGAGCATAACTACATATGGAATCTAGGAGGATCGATTGGTTTGTTGTTCTGAGATTGCTTGGGGACAAGCAATTTCAGGAGGGGCGAATTGTCATGTCCCATTTTTTATTGGACATCGACAGACTTGATGATAATCCTATTATGCGACCCTTGTAGGCTGAGAGGATGGATAGGGGGTCATGATGGAGATTGGCTTGGCATCGATTAGCAGAATTCCTACAGTTGGCTTTCATTCGGGCTCTTTTAGACACATTTTTCTTGAGCTCATATTATTTAGGGACTTCTGACACACAGAAAAGCACCCTTATTTTGGTATGGTCGTGTGCAGAATCATTCCCTGATTCACCAGCTTTGATCGGTTTGAGGATCAGACATGTATTGAGGGAGATATTACTATTTGATTGATTTAATCAAATATTAATTATTTAGCCTATTTTTAATTAGAAACCCTAATTCTAATTTAAGAAAACCCTAATTAGGGCAAGCACATCTTTTTGAGGGTATAAGGGTTTCTCATGGAGGCCATTATTGATTATGCATTGATTATTGATTTTGTTATTGAATAATTCTTCTGTGAAGACTGAGCCAAGGGTTCCAGGATTCCATCTGCATTGGAGAATGTCCACTCTTCAGTGTGTGTGATTCAGAGGCTATAAAATATCAGTTGATCTATTGCCAAATTGAGAGATAGCTTCATATAGAAGTTATCACAGAGGTTTATAGATTTGAGAGGTAACTTCATACAGAAGTTGTCACAGAGCTTTCCAGGTATTTATTTTATTCGGTTTTTGATTCAATAAATTATACTGATAGAGATCTTCTATATTAGAGCCATATATCTTCAGATCAGGGGTTGAAAATAGATAGGTTGTGCTTTATTGGCAGCCATACAAAGTCTGTATAGGTCCATACAGATCCACGCAGATACCAACCTCGGCAGTCAGAGATTCCCAGTGACCGACATCGATCGACTGAAGACCGACATTGGCAGAGAAGGACTGACAGAGACTGACATCAGCAGTATATCGACCGACGCTGGCGACTTTGTGTTTGACACAGCAAGCTAAGACATCCAGATTCAAGCTTAATTTCTAGATTTGCAAAAGCCCAGGGTTTTAAGACTATATTTTGATATTCTTTTATATGCATAAGAGAGGACTGTAATTGTAATCATCTGAACAAGTGATAAGATCTTTGATTTGCTATTGAGAGATTATATTGTGATTTATTTATTTATTTGGAAATTATTTTGGCAAAATTTGTATCTTTGTTAAGAGCTTTATTTTTTTTATATTCCCAATTGAAGGGGATATTACAGTGGTATCAAATCTTTATGTTCCAAAAAGGAGGCCCTAAGTAAGGGACATCACAATTAAGTGCCTCTGGAGCTTTAGACACTAGCATCGTCATGGGATAATTATGTCAACACTATTGTTTGAATCTGATCTAGGTTTTTTGTACAGAATATCTATTAAAAAATGATGTAACCATTTAGATTATTTTGGGTTTATCTTCACCTTTGATCTAATGCATTCAGATCTGGGTCATGGACTATCACTCCTTATGAAATTGTAAAACTCTAGTTCTTCATCTTCATAGTGACCTTGGGGGAAAATGAGTTAATGGGCATCCGGTGTCAAGCTAACCCTAAAGACCCATCTATCAATGAGTGTTACATATCTAATACTTTTAATAGGGCCTCATATTTATATATTTATCCCATATGTGTTAGATTATGTGTGAATCATGCAATATGTGAAAAGAAAATATAACAGTGACCTAACTTGTAACTTCAAAAATTAGGCTCTTAGGATACTCCTTCATTACTTCATACTTTTAGATTTGCATTCCCTATGATTGATATGAAAATAATAATAAATAGGGAATCTTTACTCAATTTAATGTTCTTTAAATGCTCTTTGGTATGAATGTTAGGTGAGGAATGAGTGAGGGTTGATCTTGTATTTATATCAATTCTTTTGGATAAATAACTTGCATTAAAGTACTTAGGTAGACCATTAGGATAGATTTTATTTGTAACTTATATGACGTTAGGGCACTAAAAACTTGCATTAGAGTAGAACACATATTCTAATGTAAGTGTCTACTCAGGATGCCAGTATCCAAGGAATATGAAAGTAGGTATAGGCTCATAACTTGAAAAGATGGAAGATAAGTAGGTTTTAAGCATTTTAAGAAAGATGGTAGGTTTGGGTCATCAACATAAGACTGGTCTAACCAAGAGATAGTCCAAAGGGCACAACATAGAGTAGATGTGAGATTTATAAAAGTGAGAAAGATCCAAAAATGAGAGGAACATCAAAGGTCTGAGTTTGCCAAGTATAAAAAAATGAGGTTTTATATAATCCATAAATATCATCTACATTTTCCCCCCTCTAATCTAGTAATAAAATTATTGGTTTAAAAATAATAAATGTTTACCTAGGTGTGTATAACACACCTTGATTTTACTTGAGTCTAACTTGAGTGCTTTATTGGTGACTGACCTACAACCAAGAGCATGTTATAGTACATAATCAATCCATATAATCTAGAATTGAAAGTATTGAAAATATTGAAATTGAAATAGCAAGGTTTAAGAGTACACATATGTATTGATGTAATCACTTTGCTTATTATCAAGTTGATTTGAAAATATATATCATTATAAGGATCTAAACTAAGATTAGGATAAATATATAAATCTATAAAGTGCATATTTCTAAGGAGATAGAGAGAAATAGATATTGGAAGGCACATACCCCCAACCTTAGAGAAAATATGAGTTGTTACCTGATAGTTGAGATTAGCTCAATCATGAAACCTAATCATACTTATAATTTGGTGAACATGAGTGAATAAATTCAACTCATACTATAAAATTAGTAAGGTTGAATGATACAATCAATTCCAACCTAAAAACTTGGTAAGATTGAGTGATTTAATCACCTCAACCATACCAAAATTGAATGAACTAATGCAGTAGATTGGCTCAACATAATCTATATAAGTCCATCCTGGTAGGTGATGATAGTCCCTAAGAGTTTTTAATTTGAAATTGATTTAGATTTTTTGATATTTGGTGCACATTGCATAGCACATACACCTTAAATAAGTCACATGTTAAAACTATGTATAATAATGGTACTAGTGTATAGAATTCTACCACAACTCTAAATCTAAATTACATAATTATGTTCTTTGGCCAATTCAAAAATTGTGTAAATTTTCATAACGTGTTTCCAAGGCATTCCCCCGATATATATGTAGAAAACTAAAAACTAAAATAAGTGCTAATGTGGAGGACATGTTTCAAAAAAATGCTCCCACTAAATTTGGGTGTGTCAAATATTGAATAAGTGTGGAGAACATGCTTCCAAATCATGCTCCCACTAAATCTAAAATTGTGAATGTGTGGATTCCATACCTATATGACATGCCCCCATTGAATATGAAAACTATGCCAAATGTGAATAAGTGTTAATAACATGCTTCCAAAGCATGCCCCCTCTAAATCTGAAAATTATGTCAAATGTGAAGAGCATGATTTTATGACATGCCCCCATTGATATTCCCCCAATTTTAGGTGAGGTAAGAATAAAAATCGGTAGTTACCTCACCTCAAAAGGATAAGACAATTATATAATATGTGAATGAAACCATATATCATATAGAAGAATATGTCTAGGTAAATGTAGCATTGAAGTGCATAGAATAATGTGATCACATGAAGGCCTAAGATGAATGATAAAGATTATGAAAATATTTAGATAGTAATAGTAAAAGTTTAATAATCAAATAATCACACACACAAGAGCACTCAAAATCAAGTCAATATACAAGGGTCTTAGGGGACTACAAACAAAGGGCATGTTCAAAATCCACACAGTTGAAGGTATGTGACTTAGTCAAATGTCCACAAAGTTAAGAATGGCATATTAAAATTTCCATAAAATCATACATAGTCATGGATTTGTAAACAAAGGATAATATTTAAATTCTCAAATAATAAATACAAGAGCAAGGTAAGACACTTAAGGAAGTGCATAACATAAAACATAAGCAACCAGCATAAACATATCATAATAACCCATTGATCAAACATTTTGGAAAAAAAAATAGGTGCATAGTATATCAAGTACCCTATGAAAGACATAATCATGTATAAAGGCATGTGTAAGTACATAAGATATTAAACATGATAATGAATATACAATAGAATGATATAACATGTGTGTATCAATATCATAGAGGTAGATGCCCCCAATGTCCATATGACATGAGTAGAGGGAAGGCCCAACATACAAAATAGGAATAGATCATGTATTTTTATATGCCTTTATCACCCTCAAGTAAAAGTTTGAAACACATGTTTATGTAGGAGTAACTGATATTCCATCCATTAACATGGAACTAACACATAGATTTCAAGGAACCAATAGAGTTTGTAGGTGATGAAAGTGTTTTAGAGTTTTTTAAGATTTTTTATTTTTTAGTATTTTGGAATATTTGAAACTAGAAAGACTATCCTATGATCCCATCCAATTTATGAGAATATTAAAGGAGTGGTGGATGTATAACCCATCCTAAATGAAATGTGTCTTATGCATGCATAACAGAAGTATGAACTGTATCTTGGTCTTTTGGAAATTTTGTATTTGGAATCTTTGATTTAGAGATGTTTTCCTTTATTACTAGTAACCATGGTTTTCTAAGTTTTGTATTATATTTGGGAAAATTGCTCTGATATTTAACATAGTAGATCATGATTTTGATCCATGTGTGACACTACAGTGAATAGATCCAACACAAAAACTAGATGTTGTATACATATTCACATATTCCATAGCATATTCCATAGATGTAAATAATTCCCAAGTACATGTATTAAATTCACAAGTTGGGTCAACTATAATATTTTGACCTTGTTTTCCATCTATTCAAGGTTTAATTATTTGATGTTTTGAGAAATGATTGGAAATTTCCTCATATGAAGGCACACATTTGACATTACCCTTTTTAGGTACTTTTTGCTCTTTTTGTACTTATTCCTTTTGTATTATGTTTTTTTCTTCTTAGTGTTTAGAAAATATATCTTGTTCTATTAATTCCTTTATCTTGGATTTTATTTCATTTACAGGATCTTATTTTTTTACATGGGTCAAATGTATCTTTTAATGATTCACATCAATATTACCAATATATCCCAAGCCTTGATGGTCATTCTAGTCATATGTGTTAATAGGATGAGTGATGCCTTGGGAATATTTTACCAATCCTTGACCATGATAAAAAAAAAAATCTAAATATTTCATTTCAAAACCATACTATTTATAAAAATGATTATCATTATTGAGAATTTGATTTGTATCATTTTCTTGATCTAATTTTTCTTTTTGAACCTTTTCTTGTTCTATGTTTGCTATTTGCAACTATTTTTACTCTAATTTTTTCTTTGGTAGCCATATTTTTTGTTTTGGTACATGTGCTTTAGGAGAGGTACTCATAATGTAAGTTTTTTTCTTGGTTGATATATCAATTATATGATGACCACTATGTTTGTGCCTTTATATTTGATTCTTCAATTCAAAACAATGATTTGTATGATGCCCATGCATTATATGATATGTACAGTAATATTTGGATTTGCATATAGGATGTATAGGAAGTAACTTATCATTTTTTTTAAGCATTTATCTTAGGATTTCACTTTGTCTCTTATAACCTTTGGTATAATATTTGGATCACTTATTTTAGATGTGTTTTTTTGTAATTTTGAGTTTAGATAAGAAACATTATTTGGCACAATTTTGTTAAAGGAAGATGTGAACACATGATTAACACTAGAATATATTGGATTATTCATGTATGAAATCTAATTCTCTTAACTCTTTTATTAACTTTCTCATACTGTTAATTTGATTTTTTATAGCTTCAAAAGCATAAACCCTAGGCCTTTCAAGTTGATTACCTTCATTTGAAAATATAGGATAGGCCACCTTACCCCTTGGATAAGTGATAGCCTAGACTTGGTTAGAAGGATGAGAGCCATCACCCTCCTTAGTGATGAAAGTATCAAGAGGATCCTTTATATCCATTTTAAATGTTTTGAAAATCAATATGATAATAGGTCATGATACAGTGAGGATATAGAAATTTTAGACTATTGGTTAAGTTTTTGAAAATATGTGATGGTTTTTTTTGGAAAAATAATAAATGAGATGAACCTCAAAAATAGGGAAACAAAAGTACAATGTACGGATTATAGGTCCAACTTTACTAAAAATAGTAAAATGTTAACTTTGACAAAGCTATATAATATTTGGAAAACAAAAAGAGGTTTTTGTCTATATAAACATAATTAATAAAAACACATAATCTAAAATTTGATTTATTATGAATGATAAATTGGCTAAGCAATGTGGAATGTTTTAAAGGTTAAACCCTAAAATATTCCCAATAAAGAATCAAAATTTTCAATAAAATATGAATTTATTTCAAATATTTGAGAGAATTTTTTGAATAACATATTATTTTTGACAAAACCCAAAAATCAATTACCAGAATTTACTAACAATCTTAAATTGTAAAAATTAAAATATCCATACCAAATTTTGGCAAATAAAAAGAGGCTATTTATTATACCAACCTAAGTATAAAATACTTTTGAGAATTTAAAATGTCCTATTTTGATGTTGAAATGTACCAATAAATAAATAATCCACTTGAAAGCATATGCACATGAAGACTTTGTGACCAAAGGAAAGTAAAACCCTAGGATAAAATTTTAGATCTAAAAATCCATCATAACATGCTAAAAACCCTAGGGGCTTAGAAACCCTAGATCAAGAAAAAAAATTGCATTCACATGAGTTAGGATCACCAAATATTTAAACCTAAAAATATAGATTAAGGTTATCTAGGGTTAAATGGGTAGAGATAGACTAAGGTACAAGGGTGATAAACTACCTCTATATCAGGTTAAATAGATGTTAAACTTAGATATAACATATGTTGAATTCATTAAACTAAGATAAGTTAAAGATAGTAATTACAACTATGTTAGATATAGAAATGATAAATAAGTAATGTACTTAGTTGTTTACAATGATAATATAGTTTTGAATATATAACAAGCAAGAAGTAGACTGGAAGAGGGTTTTATAATAGTCATAAAATTTTAGATTAAGTGTTTTTAAAGCTATGGACACTAGCATCAACCTGGGATGGTTGTGTCAATGCTATTTTTTGAGCCTAATGTAGGTGTCATGTATGGAATACCTAATGGAAAAGTATATGACCACTTGTATGCTTATGGGTTTATCTTTTCCCTCACTATGGTGCATTCAAATTTGGATCATGGATTGTCTCTCATGAAATTACAAAATCTTGGTTCTTTAGCTTCATAATGACCTTGGGGGAAAATGGGTTACTCGGCAAACAAATTTGAGTTAATCCCAGATACCCCTCTACTAATGAGTATTGCCTACATAACCAATACTTTGAAGAGGGCCTCAGACTGATGTAGTTATTCACTGCATGTTGGCTTGTATGTGAATCATGTAATATGTGAAAAGCAAGTACAATAATGACCTAGATTGTAGCTTGGAAAATTATTATATTAGGATACTCTTTTAGTACTTCATACTTATACATGTGTAGTCCCTATGACTAATTTGGAAATAGGAATAAATAGAGAAGATTTTCTCAATTTAATTCTCTTTGAATTCTCTTTAGTATGACTATGAGGTGAGGAATCAATGAGAGTTGATCTTGTATTTATATCAATCCCATTAGAGAAATAGATCGCATTGAATTAATTAGGTATACCATTACGATATGTTTCATTTGTAAATTAGATGACTTTAGGGCATTAGACACTTATGTCAGAGCGAGACACCTATGTTGATACACATGTTTATCTAGGATGCTAGTGTCAAGGGAACATGAATTAAGTACAAGCCCAAAATTTGTAGAGGTGGAAGATAAGTAGGTTTTAATCATTATGGGAAAGATAATAGGATTGGGCCATCAACATAAGACTGGTTAGACCAAGAGATAATCCAAGAGGCATAAGATAGAGTAGATGTGAGACTTCTCAAAGTGAAAAAAGCCCATAACTAAGAGGAATAGCCAAGGTCTAAGTTTTCTAAGTGTATAAGACTGAGGTGTTATATAATCCATAAATATCACCTACAAAATATTATTTCATTAAATAAGCTCAAGTATGTAGTAAACACAATAGTTGAATCTACATTCAATGCCAAAAGTACAATCAAACCAAGTTATAAGGTGAAACCTCATAAGACTAAAAAGAAAACAACCACCACAATTAATGCAAATTCACAGTAGCCTCATTGGCTTGCCTTATATAATGCACCAAGGAGACAATTTACATGCTTACTATTATCACATAGGATTACACCTATCTTAATTATGTAGCTTGTTATTCAAGTGCCTAATAATATAATGGAAAAATATCTAAATCCGTGGGACATTGGTAATTTGAGGTTAATCCCTGGAGAAGGTTGACTTCCTTTCACTAAATCTGATGCAAATTGATAAGATACTAGTTTCATGAAAATCTCGCTCTTTAGTGCTTTTAAATCCTAAACTAGGGTTTTAACTAGGAAAAGGGTGAAGAATTGAAATTTTTAGAAAACTAAAAATATGGTGATTGCACCAAATATTTTATAGTGGATCTAAATTCTTTCTTAACAAACAAAAAGGGGTAAAAATTATATTGAATTTATTTAAGCACAAACTCATGCAAATAAAAATCAGAGAGTATTTTATCTATTTTTCACAAAATAGAAAAGGATCTTTATTCCAAACAATATTATCAAGAGGGAAAAATACCACAGATGAATTTTCTTAAGACTAGAATAAAAGATAAAGCTTATATAGATAATCAAATAACGTGCACACACACAGATTCCACAACACAAGAGAGGCAAATATTTATCTTATTTATCTCCAAAGGTTACAGCATGTAGTAAATACATTCAAAATGTAGAAAATATAACTAAAAACAAAAAGATAGATTGGGCCACAGGGTCTGCCCATTTTTATACAAAATATATCATATAAGACATGTAGTTGTTGAAACTCAAAATCCCAGTAAATAAGATCATGTAGATATAAAAACCCTCATACAAGAGAGGTGGGTTCTTCTATTTCTAGCATTTCTAAACTTTTGGAATAGTTGGAACATGTCATGCATGAGATGGGAGTGATCCTAGGCATAACATGGCATGGTATGGCGTGGCTAGAACTGAGGATCTCCATGCAATGCTTCCTAATCTGGTAGTGGCTAAAAATAGCTTACTCATGCAAATAGAGGTTCCCAAAATAGAACTGATATTTTAAAATAAAATGTAACATTAAAAATAATTCCAAGATTCCTTTCATGCAAACTCTAGCATGCAAAACCTTAAGTGAGACTTTTAAAACTTTCTAAGTCTTTATCACTTTTGCCAAAAGGAACCATGCAATTTACATTTCATGGTTTTTCACCTTTTTAACAATTCACATTAATCAAGATGGAAAGTGCAATTTGCACTTGTGCGTTTTGCAACTTTCACATTATCAAAAAATATAAAGTGCAAAAATATGTCTTTCTCTTTCTCAAAAAGAGTTATAAAAAATATATTTGTACCTTTACAATTATAACTTGTAATGTTTTGAAATGAAATTACAAATGATAATAACATTTGAAAATATTCAAACGAGAGAAAATTAATTAATGTCCAGAATTTCCTCATCTTTTTTATCATTCTTAAGGTGTAGCTTCTCTATATATGTATCAAAGGCTTTGAAAATCTCTTGAATTCACTCTGCATCCAGCCTGTAATAATGGATGTTGGAGGTTGCACAATCTACTTGGACATCAAATAATTTTCTTCTAAAGGTTCTTATGCCCTACATTTCAATCCTCATTTGATCAATTGCTTTCTCATACTTGATGAATCTATGGATGGAACTTAGGGCAGAGATTGTGTCCTTTGTAGACTCCTCCTCAACTATTGTTTTGAAATTATTTTGAACCTATTCTACCTGAAGGCGATTTTTGGCATCATCTACTAGTTAGCATAACATTTAGTTCATCATGTCATCAATCTTGTATAACACATCAATTGCCTTGTCATAAGCCTCATTGGCTCATTCTACAGACTCTATTAGTACTCTTTTCCAAAATTAAGAAACCTTGTGTAGTTCTTGGTGCTCATCATCCTCCTTCAATATATTCTCAAAAATGAGGGTATTCATATCAATTGATTTTACAGCTATTAATTTGAGATAATATAGATTCAAAGTCAGAATCTCTCCTTCATACTGATTAATTTGTTCTTTCAAAATGTCTTTTCTCTCCATGATGACTCCATAATGTTCCATCATGGCCACAAGAACTCTATTGCCTTTAGTGATTAGTTTCTCATACCATTCTTTCATAGCCCTTCCCATGTGATCAATCTCTCATATAGAATCAATTGTAGCATGATCTAGGTTGATTGTTTGCACTGCCTACAGTTGTTGTGATGTTTCACTGGGCTTTATGAATTGCTTCAATCAACTGATCTACCTTTCTCTTCATCTCATCCTTCGTGGCTTTATCATCATCAATTATTTGAAATAGAGAGTTGATACTTATTTACACATCGTTCTTGAGTCCCTCTCTTGTTTTTAGACCAAGGTGTATATGAGAAACTTGATAATCTTCCACCACAAGATCTTCTTTTGATTTATCTAGTGGGGGAACTATAATTTCAACATATCTCTTATCATTAGTGAATGTCCTTGAGAGGGTCATGGGAGTGAGTTTTGATTTCTTCTTGACTTCTGACATGTCAAAGTCTAAAGTGCAGGGATCAATCATTATTTTTTACTTCTTGCTCACTGATTGTGCCAACCAACTAAGGTTAACTTTCTACTGCTCTAACATGATCATCAAAAAATCTACAGCTGATGTAGTTGCACTAGTTGATACTGTGAGTAATGGATACTCCTAGGTAGATGATACCATTAGTTGCTTAGGAGGTGCTTGGGGAGATCCACTTTCATCATTGGTTTGCAAATCAATATTTTTACCAAGTATCTATGTTGCTCCAACCTCTACTAATAGCATAGTTGAAATAATGGAAATGGGGGGAGTGGAGGCAATGAAAATAGCTATGTCTATTGGGGGAGTGGAGGATGGAACAAACATATGAGTTATGAATTTGGGAACCAGTGGAAGCATGGAAGCTAAATCACTGAATGTGTCAATTAAGTTTGTAAAACCACTCAGGGTTGGTGATGTGAAAATAGTGGGTTGAGATGAAGGGGAAACAGTACTCATCCCAAGGGTTAGGGTAACCTATGAAACTATAGTCAAGATGATTAATTCTATGGTAATGTATTATTGGGTGGTTTTGGGAATTAATGGTGATGAAATGGAAAGAATTATAAATGGAATGGAAAGTGGGAGTGGATCAAATGGGGAAGGGAAAGTGGGATGAATGGAAAGTGGAGTGGAAACTTGAGATTCCACTATAGGGGGACCCTGAGTATCCACTTGACTTATTTTTTGTTGATTACACTTGGATTATTGGTGTGGGTGGAATGGTAGGTGAAGTGGATACAAGTGGAGGGTTTGACACTATCAATGGATGTCCTAAAACTTGTGGAACAATCAAGACCTAAGATACTTGAGGAGTGGAGATAATTGGTGGAGGTGTTGAAACCTCTTGTACAATATGAGTAGGAAAAGGGGGAGTAGTGGAAATAGAAGTTAGGGATATAGGATCTAAAACTATGGATCCCTATTTTGTTATTGATGTGTCTTTTGCTAAGAGATCAATTGGTTCCTCTTTATCTTCTCCCTATCTATTTGATTCCCCTTTCTTTGCCTTTAACTTCTTCCTCTTATTTCTTTTGTCAGGGTCCTCTGATGATTCATCGAGGTCCTCCTTTGTGGGAGTGATACCTCCTACTTTGAGCTCAAGAGCTTCTCCTTAACCCCTATTGTCTCCCTTGTGACTTACACACCCTTTCTTCTCAACCAACTAATTATTCTATTAATCACAGGGGTTATTCTATCAAACAGAGAGAAGGATTCAGGAACTGACCACCTCACTAGTGGTAGAGGTTTGGCAATGATCTATGTGAGGTAGATTAGATCTACTCTAGATTTTTCATCCACCAAGTCAACAAGGAGTGATTCCAGATCATAATATTTTACTTATTGTAGGGACATCCTAGAATAGTCCCTCAATCTGACCATTTCTTCGTCATCACAGTCTTCCCAAAAATCCTCATAATATTACACATGTTTGTATGTTGCCACTTTTACTGTTGTAGTGACCTTACCATATGGATCGAAGTAAGGTCTAAACTCTAGAGTCCTCAGTGTTACTTGGCACATCTCCACCTCTGTAGTTTTGGCATTCAAGAGAGATTGGCATGTGTAACAACCAATAGAAATAGGGAAATGAATCCCTACCTTGTGTCTATCTAAAAGGAGTTTATGTGTATCCACAAGTTGCCTAACCAACTCCAACAATGCCCATTTATCACTTACATATCAGGGAAGTGTGTAGGGACAACCACTAAATCCAGTTGCCCTAATGTAGGAGTAGGTGGGGAACTCTATGAAGAAGGAACCCCATTTGGTAATCTCATCTTTTGTTGCTTGGGAGAACCTTGCTTTCCCAAGTTCCTAATCAAACATAATAATGATGTTGTAAATGAAAACATCATTAACTCTCCTAAATTGTTATCTACTAGCTTGTAGTGTGAGATCAAGGTAGTAGTTATAGACTCTAGTTATTTCCTCAGGAACTTAGTTGAGGCCTAGGAATAATCTTCCTTTGGTCAAGATATAGATAATATATGATTTCATATAAAACTTATTTGTCATTTGCACCTCCATCAATTAGTTTTGGAGGGAATCACTTATTAATTGAGCCTAATGTATTTGTTGTTTATTTTTTCTAATGATCCATATATAATGGTACATCTAGTCCTGATAACACTTGGCATCATAATTGTTAGTGACTCTATGCAACAATGTTATAATATCTCCTACCTCCTCTATGAAATTAGATCTTTACATAGTATTGGGCAATCTGGTGGAGGAATTTGGGAGTCTTGAGCCATTGCTTGTTAATTATTTCTTGACATCCATCCTTTTTCTCTTCATAGAACTGTGTCGATGTCTATGGAGTTATATCTAAATAGCTCTCAAATTTAGGAATGGCAAACACTATGTTGTTGAAGTTCAGATCAAGATCTAGAACCTTCTCCCCTTTCTCACTAAATACTTGTCTTCTATCAGGGTCATAATGTTGGGATATTGTAAGGTTCAACTCAAGGATTTGAATAGATAGAGGGAAGGTTGTAGCTTGTGGTAAACTAGAGTCATAGATACTTTGGATCTAGTCACTTTTGAAATATGCACCTATCCTAGCCTAAAAATATCTTAGGTCAATGTGACCTAAATCTGTATCTTTTATCTCTATAATATTGGACTCCAAACATGAAGTCACTATGGGGCCCTTAAATTTGAAATTCATTTCCTTAGGAGACATGGAAACTAAAGTTATTACTTTTGAAAAACCAACTATGAAATTTGGTGGAATCTACAAATGTCTAGAGCACTTATATTCTTTGGCAGAACTTGGAGCTACTGGAAACATGTCTACTCTCCACGGTGCTTGAAGGTTGTTAGGTTTCTAACAAAATTTGGAGGTGTTTGAGACAAGTCCACTTTCCATAGAGTGCTAGAAGTTTGTAGGGGTTGAAGGTGCTTGAGGCATGTGAGACCTTTGATGAAAGTGGAAGGTGATTGAGGCATGTCCACTCTCCACGGTGCTTAAGAGTCTGTAGGTTTCTCAAGTGTTCTTGACAAGTCTAACTTTTGTAGGGAAGTTGGAGAATATATGGAATATTCATTGGTTTTTTAATAAAAAGTATATGATTGGGAATATTTAGATCAAGGAAGCCCTAAATTTGAATGCAAATATCCTTGAGGGAAAATAAAGGGGCTTTTCTTGGGTGATGTTGCAGGTTTTGGGAATGAGAAAACCCTAAGGAATCCTAGAAAACCTTAACTGACCCTAAACACACAAACACAAAATGACCTCTGATTAAATTGAATGGAAACCCTAAACTAGACTTTTCAATGAAAACTCTAAACTTTGAAAGAAAACCTTTATGACAAATTCAAAAAAAAACCTCTAAAGATTTCAAGGTAGGAAACTTAGAGAGAAACAACACAAGAAAAGTATCATTTTATAAGAGTAGGTGATGTGGCTTGAATTTTTGTAGCCATGGCTCAAGGTACAGGTTGGTATGCATGAGGATCAAGGTTTGGCATTGAGGGCCTCGGTGACCAAAGCTCTAAAATTCATTTTGTAAATTAACAAATGATAACACTTTACGTAAATAACTTATTTTTTATAGAAAATATCCTATAATTAATACAACTCGAGTGGTTGGTGGAAGTTGGACATGCTTAAAGCAGGTTCACTCTCCACAAGAAGGCTTGGCTTTATAGGAAATAGGACTCAACATGCACTTTACACATTGAAAATGTGAAATGTACACTTCAAGTTCTGCATTCAACAGGTGGGGGTTTGGTGAGTTGGAAAAGGTTGGGCCTACTTGAAGTAGGTCCACTCTCTACTGATAGGGTGATTGGCTTTGGCAGAAGGCAAAACCCATAAGATGCTTTGCATATTGGAACATGCAAATTAAACTTGAGGTTTCAAGTCTCGCGATGCATAAATTGGTAAGTGTTTGGTAGAACATGGAGACCATGGTACACTTTGCATGTTTATAAATGTGAAATGAGCACCTAAGGTTTTGGGTTCCACAAAATGGGAGTATTAAAGTTTTGGCTAGATCTAAAACCTATCGTGCACTTTGTATGTTGTGAAAATATGTAAAATGCAAATCAAGTTCTAAATTCTACCGGATGGGAGCATGGTAGGATCTGAAACCCACCATGCATTTTTTAGATTTGAGAATGTGCAAAGTAAATTATGGATTCTAGATTCTACAATTTTGGGTTTTGGTGCTTTGCAGGGTTTGAAACCCACGAAGCAATTTTCATAAGTGCAAATTGTATCTAGAGTTCTATATTTTGTAGGGTAAAGGGAAAGATAGTTTTTTTGAAGGATCTAGGGTTTTTCCTAAAAAAACAAAGGAGGTCTCCCTTAGGGTGTTAGATGTAATGAGATTTTTGGGACAAAAATCTCAACATTTTTGGTGACCTCTACAGGATGATTTCTTGTTAATAATTTTCAATCCAATAGCCTTTCTTAAGATATTGGGCATGGAGTCAACTTTTCTATGACAAAAATTGTAGGGAAGAACAAACTAGGATTTTCCTAGATATGAACAAAATAAGAAAAATAGACAAATAAAATAGGGAAGAACAACACAACCTAAGGAAACAACTCCTACTGAGTCTGACATGTGCATAATCACTTATTAAAAACACAACAAACCCTATTATTTACAAATTTTAATCTTTTCAAAACAAGTTTTTTACCTCAAAAGCAAGCTTTGAGGTATATCCCATTAACTGGGATTGGTAGTTCTACTCCATCAAGCTTGTAGAGTTGGAATGCATTGATTCCTTTGCACTGAGTGATGATATATGGACCACTCCATATTGCATCAAATTTGGTGTGCCTGACTGGTTTTTATTTATCTGCATTCCACTTGAGGATCATGTCTCCTTCATTGAAGCTTTTTGAAATTGCCTTTTTATCGAAAGTCTTCTTGGTTTGTGCTTGATTTGCTTCTAAGACTTTCATTGATTGATGCCTAATTTCTTCAAGCTCCATGAGTTCAGCTAGTCTCACCGTCATTTCATAATTATCAATCAAGTTCAATTGGTGATTGAGCTCTAAATATGGAATTTCAATTGATAGTGGTACTCATTCTTCTCTTCCATATACCATCATGAAAGGTGAATTACCAATGGCTCTTTTTTGTGTAATTTTATTAGCCCACAGTGCTAATTTTAGTTTCATATACCACGTCCTCTAGTTGTCCTCCATTATTCATTTGATAATTATAATTAGTTTTTTATTGGTTAACTCATCTAGGCCATTGCCCTAGGGGTAATAATTAGAATAAGTGCTCAGGTACACATTATGCTTGATAAACCATTCACTGACCTAAGTTCCCACAAATACCTTAGCATTATCTTATATTATGGTGTGAGGAACACCAAACCTTGAAACTATATTGTTCATGAATTCCAGAATAGATGTTTTAATGGCATATTTTAAAACAACCATATCAGTCCATCGTGTAAAATAATCCATTGTTGTGAGAACCCATTTATGACCCATACTTGATGGTGGATTGATCATGATGATGAAATCCAATCCCCATTGGGCAAATGGTTGATCTACTTGAATTGGTCTGAGAGGAAGTGTAGCTAGTCTTTACTTACCAGTGAAGTAAGCATAGTTTTCACAATTTCTTACCCACTGATGGGCATTTTTGAATAACTCAAGATAATAGTAGCCTCATCTCATTATCTTAATGGTTGTAGTCATTGCAAAAAAATGTCTTCCTAATAGGCCATCATGAAACTGCTTGAACACTTAAAAACTTGCTCATGCTCAATACATATTAAAAAGACTCCATTCATGTCCTTTCAAAATAAAATTCCATCAATAAGAACATATGGAATTTATTAAAGTCAAAAATGCATTTTCTTTGATTGTTGGAAGTCATAGGGGTATTCACCAATCTATCAGAAATGAGTCATGTTTTGAATCCAACTATTAAAAGAAGGTAGATTGTCTAACTAAGGTGTAGCTTGAGCATATACTGTGTCGAATCTTGGTTTAGTTGTTTTGATATCCATAACTAGTTATTCACACAATCATTTTCCTCTTACCAGCTTCATGATCATACTCCATAACCTTGGTGATCCATCTTTCTCTTTTTTCATTTATCTCCCTATTCAATAGAATTTTTTTGATGATTTGATGACTCACCATCAAGTGTATCTTGTTATTAGAGATAATATGCCTAAATTTATTCAATGCTTTGATTACTGCATATACTTGCTTCTCCATAAAACTATAATTCTCTTCATAATGTTTCAAATATTGACTGAAGAAAGATATTGGCTGCTCCAAATCTTCTTGATCGTGCTGAGTCAAAATTGTTGAGATACTTTGTTCCCCTCTAAATGCATAGAGAATAAAATATTTCTCATAGTTTGGTTTAACCACGGTAGGGGCTTGGGAGATGTCTTTTATGGCTTTGAAGCTTTCATTTCCCTCCTGTGTCCAGTTGAAAAGAGTTCCCTTCTCTAGCATTGCAGTAAAGGGATTTTCCAAAAAGGCAAAACTCAATACAAATCTTCTAATGAAGTTGATCTTCTCAAAAATGTTTTGTAGGCTCTTTTTGTGACTTGGTAGTGCTAATGCAGATATGGCTCTAACTCATTCAGGGTCTATTTCAAGACCTTATTTTGACACTATGTGTCCCAGTAGCTTCCCCTCATGGACTACGAACACGTGCTTCTTTGGGTTAAGGGAAACCCCGAATTCTCTACACCTTTCAAAAATATTTCTCATGTGGTCTAGATGTGCATTAGTGTGTTTTGAGTAGACTATAATATTGTCTCGATATACTATAATTATATCATTTATCAAACCCTTGAATGCCATATCCATGGATCTCTAAAAATTTGTCTATGTTCGTCAGACCAAATGGCATATTCATGTATGCATACATGCCCCCTTTAGTGGTGAAGGTGGTTTTAAATTGATCTGATTCCTATATCAGGATTTGGTTATACCCTGAATAACTATCTAGAAGAGGGAATCTTTCAGATCCTGATACTGTCTACATAATTTGTTCCATAAGGGGAAGAGGATATTGATCTTTCAACAATGTTTTATTCAAGTCTCTAAAGTCCATGCACAGCTAGATTTCACCATTTTTCTTTTTGACAGGGACCATATTTGCTACCCTAGATGAATGTTTAATCAAAATTATTATATTAGTCTCTATCAACTTAGAGAGCTCATTTTTTATCAAGGGTTCAATATTAGGATTAATGGGTCTTTATTTCTTCAGATAGTTTTGTATTTGGATCAAGTTCTATGGTGTGATGTGCTAAACTTGGATCAAATCCTCTTAAGTCATGATAACTCCAAGTGAAGTTATCATCAAACTCTTGACTAATTGAACAAAATCGTGCTTCTCTAAAATATCATACCTTCCCTATCTTGAGAGACTTGCCTTTTGAGATGATGATGGGTTCATAATCTTCTTCATTGATTGTAATGTTCTTATTTTCACCTTGCAATTGGTCATCCAAATTGAAGATGTTTTCTAGTAAAATGAGACCCATTGGCAACTTGTTCATTTTCAGATGGATAATCTGATCACCATATTAGTCTCATAGCCTTAGCTAATTATTTTCTGAAAACTAAGCCTCTTCTCTTAGAAAATTTATAATTTGTTTCTCACTATCAAAGACTTTCCAATTAGTTACATTATTGGGGATAGAAGGTCTTACGATCAACCTCACATGCTAGTTGTTCTTCTTCTTTATTTCAACTGGTAGGTTATACTGGGACCCCACTGAGGCCATATGATCAACATCTTTATTATGTGCCCTTGGCACCACTTAAATATTCAAAGTGATGAAATCTTCTAATAGGTCCTAAACCCTATGTTGGTAAGACCTTATCAAATTATTTTTGGTTACACTTTTTTATCTAAATTGGTGAATGATGAGCTCGTTGTCACCAAATATCTATAAAAGTTTGATTTCTCTATCTTTGGCCAACTAGAGGCCTCAAATCAAGGCTTCGTATTCAGCTACATTATTGGTATAACCAAATCAAACTCTGAATAAGTAGAAGTAGATCTCCTTCTACAGGAAGATTAGTACAATTCCCACCCCTACACCATTTCTGCTTCTTGAGCCATCAAAAAATAACTACCACATCCCTTGAAGATCTTTGGCTAGTTTGACTAAATTTGGGATAATTACATCTTTTTCATAAATGCAATATGTCCCTAACCCTATTTCCTATACATAGTCATAAGGATCGAATTGCAAGGCTAATCCCCATTTATCCAAATGAGTATCCAAAATTTCCTCTACAATTGTTGCATTCTCTTGATCTGTTTCTTCCTCTTTTTGATCTTGCAATGTAAAATTCATTTCTAGAGGAGGAATAAGATTGTATGTCTATATGATCTTTTATAATTGGCTCAGCTCTTATTGTTACTCTAGTTTCATATCTCATTATTAATTAGCATGTGAGACCAATCTACAAATAGATATCCTCTCATCTTTGCAGTGAAATCTCCTGGAAGGCAAATGGGAAAGTAGGGGGGAAGATTTATGACTAAAATATCTTAAGTAATTGATAGGCTTGGGCAAGCATAAATAATGAGGTTTATATCATTTATGGTTCTTATTATTTGAACATCAGTCCCATGTAGTTTCACTACTCCCTTATTAATAAGTGTGTATTTTATTCCCAAATCATCAGCTATCTTCTTGTCATTACTAAACTACTAGCCCCTGAATCTACCATGCAATTATGTACTAGATGCTTCCCTATTATAAGTGAAAGATAGAAGGGAGGAGGCTTACCATTTTTCTTATTTTATTATCAACTTGAGGTTGACATAGATTTATTATAGGTGTACACCCCTTGGCTAGAACCTTTTCTGATATCTATAAATTCTTCAATGCCTCTTGTAGTAAGTCCCTTTGTGTTGGTATAGATAGTGCTCCTCATATAGTGACATTTAGGTTAGTCTTATTCATTTGATTAATTATGCTAAAAGGGATATTACCAACCTTTTTTGGTGCTTTTGCAGGGGCTACACCATCTTTTACAAGATTTGGAGTGGGCAAATTTTCTTTGAATTGATCTATAGGTATAAAGGGTGGCCTTTGCAATGTGTTGTTGTTCGTTAGTTCTGCTACAGCTTTATAAGTTGAAGTTTGCTCTACCCTAGGGGGCTGATCAACTTCTATTGCTCATTACTTAGAATGTGTATTAGCTACTACATGACCACCTAGAATAAAAGATTATAAAGATAGGTTGGATAGTCCCAACCACTATCACCCCATTGAGTGGTTGAGTGTTTCCTACATTCTAATATATTGAATAGGGTTCAAACCACATGTTTTTCTCCCACCTATGTGTATGTGTTTTCAATAGTCTTATGCTATAATGTAATGCATAACAATAGATTTTGACACTTGAAAAAAATATAACTTTGACCTTGATTTAAGTGTTTATACTTCGCTTAAAGACTATTCCTTTGAGGATTTTTCATATTTGGATGATTTAGGATAGTGCCTCAAAAAAGTGTAAATATATATCTCAATGTAGAGTAGTTTTCTAAGTAGTGAACAAGCGAGAGCTAGGTAGGAATAGCTTTAGGATTATAAATGAAATGTTGGGTAATTTTTTCTCCATAACGGATATGTGAAACATGTGTAGTTTGACCCAAGGGAGGGATTTGAATTTGAAAAATAGTTATTTGAGGAACCTAAAACACTATTAGCGAAAGTAAACATTTTTAGTAACCAACAATGCTCAACTATTACCAATAGTGTCTAAGGATGAGGAAACAATGATTTGGAAGATGGCAACAGTCTACTTAGAAAAATAGATCACTATGGAATAGACTAGGGAGATCGTGTACATGAGTGATGGCAAATTATGTTGGTCGAGCTCATAAATAGATGAATGGCTATGAGAGAATGTCAAAAAATTCAAATGTATGAGTATAATTCATGTATATCAAGGATATGTCAAAACTGATATTCTCAAGTGTATAATACCAATTTTATGTCTACACATTCTATATCACTTTCAAGTACAGATGGATCAAATTTGGGACATGAATATTTTTCATGCAAACCCTATTCTATTTATATATTTTGGATCGATGGGCAATGATGGTAATGTGCAAGCACTTTAGATATATCATCTATCTGCAATGGTTGATCTATTTTTATATTTTTACATAAGAACCTATTTCAGGGTTTCGTTTTGGTATATGACCTTGTTTTGAGTTCCACCTTTACATACAAACCTAATTTCAAGGTTACAAAAAAGAATTATGATGATATTCAAAGTAGTAAAGTTGAGTTTTTTGTAGCGCTCACTTCTAACACTCCTCATTCTCCAATGGTGGTAGAGGCATTTATACTCTTCACTCATGGTTTTCGCAGTTACATATCCTTGGGGCATAATTACCCCATGGCATTCTCTAAATGAGTTTAATAATTTGAGAAGCTTGGTTTGAGTGCCCTTGGGTGTATTTGTTTATTGATTTTTAATTTCAAATAATTCAATGATCTAGATTATTTATAATTTTATATCATGAATGGACATTGATCTATACATGTTTCTTTGCAGGTTTTGCATAGAACAAGTGTAGAATTTAGGGCCTAATTTTCAACACCAATGCAATTAACCACATCTACCAAATTTATTTTCCTATACCCTTAATCTAATATTTTCAATACTAAACTAAAAGGTGAGCATTTGTAGTCACCCAAACTTGGTATAACACACTTTGACAACATAAACTTTACACACTTTGACATACTTGGATTTTACATACACTTTTGACTCTTATACACACTTTTCCCTATCCATCTACCCACATGTTATCTTGGCCAATATAATTTATTTGATACATAGGTTCAAAATCATCTTGGTCTATATAAGAACCTTCCATAATCCTAAACAAATTGTCTCCATATCTCAGATCACTTAATTTTCACTCTCAAGACAACTTCAAAAAATAATCGAACAGTTGTGGTTTTTGCATAAGTGTCTAGCTCTATTGGTAATATTTAGGAACACTCCGTGGCTATTTTTCAAATTGATAAGATAATATTAAGTTGGTCTAGACACGTTTCAAAGGATGGTCATAGCAGGAAATATCATAGAGTCAATTATAAATACAAATTAATCATAATATTATACTCACTTGGCTATTGCATTGAGAATCATTTGAAAGCTTGAGAAATTCATTAGCTCTCTTTTGAGACATTATAAAAAGGGCATACATATATGAATATCTCTCAATAGAGTAGCCTTAGAGCCAAGTCTGAATACAAATGGAAGACAAATTTGTATGGTACCAAGTGACAAAAGTGAAACATTGCAATGCATTCTAAATGATTGTACTATTATAATATTTTTCAATCAATACATTAGAAATAATATTTTTTTATTCTACTATTATTTCTACGGTACAATATTATCTTGTGTAAACATCTAAGTAATTTCATTACAAGTGGTATCAGAGCTTTGATTTAGATAAGTTTTTGCAGTAATTTTTTTGGATTTGGTGTTGTGGGTCTCCTACGAGTGCAAATATTAAAAGAATATAACTTTTTATCAAAGAAGAATTTATTTTTTATATCACTTTAATATTGTTTGAAGTGCTTTTTTGAAAAAAAATAATAAAAAAAAATGTCTAGTAAAATTTTCACTCTTGTGCAAATTAACAGTCATTGGATTCATCTCAGTAAGATTGTGACAACAATATAATATGTCGATACACTTTTTGAGTCAAAAATTTTCACCTTTATGCATATTAGCAGTCATTGGATTTGTTTCAGTGAAATGATCACAACATAATCTGTCAATACACTTTTTTCGTTGTTGAAATACTCCATCCTTAGTTTTGTGCATGGTTGGTCCTAACACTCGTAGACATGAAAAAGGGAAAGAAACTCCAAAAACTCACAAGGTCGACATGTAGTCTGCACTTCTGATCTATTTGTTTCTAAGGTAGTTCACCAACTTCAATGAGATTTACAAAGCACGGTGGAAAAAGATGATCTCGATGTGGTCAAAAGGGACATTATTGGGGTAAAAAGGGACCTGAATGTGTTGAAAGATAAACTTACACTTATAATTGGGCAATTGTCCAATCTTATAGCTTAGCATTCACAAAATAATCCTTCACCACTCCAGTTTGGTTCTCCCTATTCAAGCAATCACACCTCTAATCCTGCTCTGAAGTAGTTGTTGTCAAAAGTGGACTTGTGCAAGTTGGATGGTAAGGATCCACTCACTTGGACCAAACATATCAAAAAATTATTTTATCTACATCAGACTCCATGTGTGCAAAAGGTGGTTATGGCCTCTCTATATATGGAACCTGAGTAGTTCATTTGGTCTAGATGGTTGTGTGCTCAAAAGAAAAAGAAGGGCCTTCAGATTTCTTGGTTTGTATTTTTTAAGGCGCTACATATCCACTATCATAATGTCTTAGAAAATTATTTCAGTTAGCTATCTAAACTACATAAAACAGGTACTGTGAAGGATTATATTCATCAATTCTAGAATCTCTCCTTACGTGTGGATGACATTACTAAGGTAAATTTGACGGATCTATTCTTGGGTGGCCTTAAAGATAGCATCCAAATAGAGGTTTGCATGTTTAGTCTCAGTTCAATATCTGAAGCTATATCAATGGTATGCATGGTAGAGAAAAAATATCTAGTTAAAGGAAGACCTTTTGATAATGTCCATGAACACAATTTTTCAACTCCACCATTTCTTCATCCTACAAGATTGACCTCTCAACAAATTGAAGAGAAGCATGCAAAAAGGTTATCTTTTTGAGTGTGATAGAAAATGGAGCAAAGGACATAGATTTGTTGAAAAAAAGTTGTTTTACATTGAAGTCATCAACAAAAATGAAAAAGATGATGAGGCCTCAAGTGAGGGCTGGAAGAATCTCAAGATGAATTTGAAGATTCTCAACCTATTATTTCTTGTCATACACTTTTAGGGATTAGTACTTCTTAAACTCTTAAGGTGACACGTTTACTCAAGAAATAGAAGGTCGATGTGTTAATTAACTCTAGGAGTACACACAACTTCATCAATAGTAAGTTGGCTACTCGTTTGAATTGTTTCATTTATCCAAATCTAGAATTTCGGGTCATGATTGCAAATGGTGATACAATCAATTATTATAGAAAATATCATAATATTAAGCTTGCTATTGAAGACTACATATTAGATTATTCTATGATTGTTATTCCCATGGGTGGGGCTGACATTGTTTAGGAAGTGCAATGGCTCACTACTTTGGACATAATTGAGATGAATTTCCAAAAACTATTCATGCACTTTCATTCAGAAAATAGGACATTTGAATTATGTCATTTATGGGTTAAATCTCCACAATTATTTAGTTTTCTCTAAATGACGAAAATGCTCAGAAAAGGCACTAACATATTTGTTGCATGATTGTGTTCCATATAAGTTCAACAAACCAAGGAGTATACCTATTTTGATTTACAACTTATGTTGGATGACCATTTTGTTATTTTTGGTGTCATGCCAAAAGGACTTCCACCAAGTAAAGCACATGATCATGCCATTAGACTAATTCCAAGTAGTACACCACCTAACATCAGACCCTACAAGTATCTTTATGCCCAAAAAAATGAAATTGAAAAAATGATGCAAGGGATGCTAGAGGCATGAATTATCAAACACAGCTAAAGTGACTATTCATTCCCAATGGTCATGGTGTGTAAGAAGAATGACACTTAGAGGATGTGCTCAGAATATAAAAAACTCAACAAGTACACCATCAAAGATAAGTTTCATATTCTAGTAATTAATGATTTGTTAGATGAATTGTATGGCGTTGTTTATTTTACCACATTAAATTTTCGCTCTAGGTATCATCATATTTGAATCCATGAAGAGGGCGTACTTAAAACAACTTTCCAAACTCATGAAAGCCATTATGATTTTATGTTCAAGGCTTTTGATCTCCCAAATGCACCATCTACATTTCAAAGTTTGATGAATACTATTTTTAAGCTATTTTTGGGTTGGTATTTTTTGATGGCATTCTTATTTATAGTAAAAATTGGGAAAACCATTTGAAGCATATGAAATAGATATGTTTAGTTCTGGGACAACATCAACTTTATGTCAAACCTTCCAAATGTGTTTTTGGCATTAGAGACGTGGAGTGCTTGGGTCATATTGTTTCATATGAAGGTGTAAAAGTTGATCCGAAAAAAGATCCAAGCGATGATGAAGTGGGAAGTGCCTAGGACCTTCAAGAACCTTTGACAACTTTTGGAGCTAACAAATTATTATCACAAGTTTGTCAAACATTATAGAAACATCACAACCCCGCTCACATCTTTGTTGAAAAAAGACTCCTTTAAGTGGACTGAAACAACTACCAAGACACTCAAATAACTGAAAATGACTATGTGCACCACCCCAATTTTGGTTACCCTTAATTTTTCTAAAACTTTTATTGTTGAATGTTATGCATCAGAGTACAACATAGGGGTTGTACTCATGCAATAAGGCATACCACTCTGCATTTAAGAGTCATCAACTAAAGAAAAAAATAGGCTCAAATCAATCTATGAGAAAAAAATGAATGTTATTCTACATGCAGTTAAGTAATGGAGACATTCTCTAATGGGTCGACACTATCAGAGAAACACTAATCATAATAACCTCAAATATTATTTAGAACAATGATTGTCATTAGAAAAACAATATAAATGAGTGACTAAAATGTTGGGATATGATTATGAAATAGTATGAAAGAAAAGAAAAGAGAATGCGGTAGCAAATGCATTATCCAAACAGGGTGAATCAATTGAGGTATTATTATGTGCAATGACCATTTGACATGTAGATTGGCTAGAGGAAGCAAGATCAAAATGAGAGAATGACAGAGATATCTATGATTTGATTCAGAGTCTTTAACTTGGTTCTGGGGGGTCTGAAAATTTTGCATGGAAGGGGAACACATTATAATATAAAAATTGAGTATACATATATAAGCATTCTCACTTCAAACATAAAATTCTTAAAGAACTTCATGCATTTCCAATAAGAAATTATTTGATATTTTTAAAAACACATCATAAAATCAAACAAGATTTATTTTGGGAAGGATTCGAGAGGGATGTCAAGAGATATGTAGGTGAATGCATAGTTATCACGGAACTCCAATATAGTTACGAGGACAGCATCAAGTCCTCATAAAAGACAGCTTTTGGTGACTATATTTATATGTAATATAATCACAACCTTATTCATTTACTCCAATGCCCTGATTTGAATGGCGTCCCCTTCCCTCGTGCCAGTACCCAGGATGATTTGTTATACAATATATAAAGTTTTGCCTTTTTTAAGCCCAGCAAACATGTGTTGCTCATATTTATTTATAAAAGCCTTGTTACAAAACATCGGTGAGATTCGTTTGAAGAAAATAACCTTTAGTCCATTCCATGTAAACGATAAAAAGAGGGGGCTGCAACGAAGAGTCACAGAGTTCGCAGCACCTTGGTTCAAATTTCATTGCACTTGCTGCTCAATTTCTAAACGCAGAAAAGTGCTTCATGAAAATATTTAAATTCATACAAATAGGTGCCACATTTTGGCCCACGTTCAAAGTATTGTCCATTGTATTTATTCTGCAATCAATGAAAAGATTACATTCAGAGATATATCACTGACCAGCTGCTGCATGATGAAGAGCTTCTGATGTGTGCGACCAATACTCTGTCACAAGCTTTCCAAATAATGATCCTTTTCTCTCCATCAGCTTCAATGGCTTATCACACTCCACCATCTCACCTGTATGAATACAAATTATTACCATACAAATTAAACACTGGGGAACATACCTACACGATACCTTCACCATGGTTTGTTTGAGTGCAGCAAGTTCAATTCAAGGCATGACCGTAAAATGGGAGGGCTTACCGTCACTGATGGCAACAACTATGTCATTGTCCATCACAGTAGGTATCCTGTGTGCAACAGTAATCACAGTGCACTCGGCAAATTCTTTCCTAATTGTTGTTTGGAGTATTGAATCTGTGACATTGTCAATTGATGCTGTTGCTTCATCCAACACAAGGATCCGACTCTGTCTCAGCAATGCACGGCCCAAGCAAAACAGTTGTCTCTGACCAACACTCCAATTTCCTCCATCATCCTCCACTGCATTTCATGGAAGATTTAGAAAACATTAAAACAGACCACTTCTATACCTTAGCGGCATCTTCACCCCAGACTGTTATCTCTTGGATAATTATATTTACTGGTATTAGAAAGGTAAATTAGTACAAAATTTACCTGTTGCATCCAGGCAAGCCTCTTTTTCTCTTACAACATCTCCAAGCTGACACTTACCCAAAACCTTTTTCAAAGCAGAAAACAAACATTATTTTATTTCTCATTTTTTGTTTTTATTTGATGAACTGAATAGAGAAATCATATCAGACGGTATTTACATACCTCCCAAATTGCCGAATCTGAGTGCTCAGATAATGGATCCAAGTTAAAGCGAACAGTTCCACGAAAAAGTGTTGGTTCCTGAGGGATAATCCCTAGGCGTGAACGCAAATCATGAAGTCCAATGGATGTAGTATCTAAACCATCGATAAGGATTTTACCCTCTGCAGGTTCAACCAAGCGAAAAATAGCACTGATGAGAGTGGTCTTTCCACTTCCCGTTCGACCAACAATGCCAATCTTTTGCCCTCCTTCAAATGTACATGTAATGCCCCGAAGAACTAGAGGGCTGTCTGATCTATACCTAATCTGCACTGACATGGGATACATCACTACGAGCACAGATGATTCTCAGAGCAACAAAAAATAAAGTTTGGAAGCCATGGGATTTAGTTATCTGGTTAGAAAGCACAATTAAAAGTACCTTCTCTTGGAAATGTGTTCAATATTTTTCATTTTTTACACACTACACGATTTACATTGGTTGTCTGCTTTCCAACAGAACAAAGCAACAGCCCCAGGCCGTTTCAGTGGCCTAGCGGGCGTGGGCCCCCAGCGGGGTTTGGAGCAGCACCCCAAAATGTTTTGGGGCCGTATGGGTGTGTTTTTGGGTGGTTTCAGTCCATATTTTATATGGCTCATGGTTTTGGTACCCATGGTATTGTAATACCATTTTGACAGTTTTCTATTGATGTACCTAAAAATATTTGCACATGTAGTAGGGCAAAGCAGAACTAAGTACATTATTGTATTGAAAAATGGTTCAGTTAATATAATAGTGAAGGGTTTTCTGAGTGAAATCTTATTTACTGTGTAATATTGCATGTGTGCCATTTCTCCTATTTTGTTTTTAGATTTAAGATTCTGTTTGTATTGCTTCTCTTGTATTGGTTTATTGGTCAATTTCTATTCACCTTCAAGTCTTGCAATTCCACTTTACCATGCGAAGGCCAATCATCTGGTGGTCGCTTAGATTCTACTGCTGCCGGTGCCTCGCTAGGAATGCACATGTACTGCTTGATGCGTTCTACAGACACAATATAATTTGCCAGTGTACATTGGTTTTGGATACTGAAAACCAATGACATGTTCAAAGAGAGACCATAGGACAGGGCCAGCCCAACAAAACCTGCACCAGTTGAAATTGCTAGTTAAGATATAACAACAAAGAATCTACAACAAGCAAGCAAACGAACAAACTTTAGTTTCATCTACCATACCAGGATTGAAGGTGCCAGCTGGGAGCAGAACCATTGCAAGGGCAGAGGAGCAAAGAACAATAGAACTCAATACCTCCAAACGTTGAATCAACCACTCATTTGCTGCAAAACTGTGGAAAAAAGGACTTGAATTTTTATCAAGCAGATCCAAGTTCTTCTTCAAAAACTGATCCTGCACCTTGAAAGCCCTGATAGTCATTGCTCCTGCTATGGACTCACCAAAATGATTTGCGATGGGTGATTTTGTTGTACCATTGAGTCTCATCAGTTCTTTAGCAGAAGCAAAGTAGTATTTCTGTTCAAATTGACAAAACAATCAATTTAGTTCCCTAGAACATTCTCACAGCTAAAAGTCTATCTTGTGGCCAATACTTTATACTACACAAAAAGGTGAAGTTCTTGTCAAGAAGCTAACTTACATAAAAATAAGATTTTACCTGAAGTTGAAATGTCAAATAAATCATTGGCAGGGCTGCAAACAAAACTTGCCATGTCACAGCAGCTACAACGCCAAGATTGCTGTAAGCATTCATAGTGGATGCCAATGTGAAGATGAAGCTGAAAGGAAGATCCACATCAAGAATGCTCAAATCTGAAGAAACCTGGGAAATTAAACGAATACAAATAAAAGCAATTTAGTATCTTTAAATAAATTGAATGATAATTTTTCTACAGCCTCATCAAGAAAGGTAAATGACAGAGTGATAGGGATCAAAACGTACCCTGCTCAGAATTCTTCCCAATGGTGTGGCATCAAAAAAAGCCATCGGTGCTCGGAATAAAGAAGTCATGAACTCAGAAAAGAAGGATTTTGATGCCTCAAGCCCGAAAATGACTACAAAGATTGACCGGAATAATAGAAAAAATAAAGTTGTGAATCCAATACATGAGTATACTATGATTAGCATCAAAGTGCTGACTTGTGGACTCTGCACCTTAGCAGCCATCCAAGTATTTCCCAAAATCTGTCCAGTCACAAATGCAAGCTGAGAAAGACCAGCAATGGAACAATATAAGAAACCTCTATTCTGTTTCAAATAGTCAATATATGGCTTCAGACCAGTATCCCCAACATCCTTTTCTTCCTTTTTAACTAGCTGATCCAGCTTAGGTGCTCTACATGATTTATCTTTTCCTTTAAGGGACTTCACCCTTTGAATTTCTCTCTCTTGATTGACAGGTTCACCTTTTGAGGGTGGCGTTATGACTGGCAATCCGGTAGAACCCATGGTGTCTTTATGTGCATTCACAAGCTCCTGGAATGCCTCGCTTGAAACCAATAACTCTTGATATTTCCCACTTTGACGAACCTCCCCATCCGACATCAACTGCAATAGAGTATGGCATTACTGTTAGAACTGAAGGTAAAGTTGCAGAAATTTCTACCATAAAATGCTTATAAATTATAGAAATTAACATTTTATGCGTGTAAGTAGAAAGCATGTTCATGCAATTCCCATAAGCAGTATACATGCAATCAGGCAACTACTGTATGATCAGACAAGCCCATACTCACCAGTATAGAATCAAATGCTGGTAGGAAATCAACTTGGTGTGTTACAAGGATCACTGTCTTATTTGAAAGCGCTCCCATTAGGTAGTCCTGTACGTCAGAAGCTGCAAATGTTATGAACCCTAATAAAAAAAACATAGCCCGGGAAATGTACCAGAGGCAAAATTTCAAGAGATTTAGATAAAGAGAAAAACCGACAGAATTGAGAAAAGTAGAATTATTTATGAACCTTAAACAGGCTAGTGGCAGTATGAGCATCAACAGCACTAAAAGGATCGTCCAAAAGATAAATATCAGCATCCTGGTATAAAGCACGGGCAAGCTGTATCCGCTGTTTCTGACCACCACTCAGATTGACACCTCGTTCCCCAATTTCAGTCAGATCGCCAAAGGGAAGATTCTCCAGGTCCTTCTCTAGCGACGCCTTTTGGATTACTTCTTTATATTTCTGCTTGTCCATGGGACTCCCAAATAATATGTTGTCTCGCACTGTTCCACTTTGAATCCATGCAGCCTGAGAAACATATGCAAGAGTGCCATAGACTCGCAACTGCAGAAAGAAGATTTCAGAACAATGAGAAAGAGTAAAGTGCATCAGTAAGCGGATTTCTGTTAAGGGAATAGTAAATACAAGGGATACTCACGTTGCCCCTCAGCTTTGGTATCTCCCCAAGAATTGCAGCTAAAAGAGTTGATTTTCCAGTACCAACTTCTCCACAAACAGCTACTTTTTGGCCATGTTCAACCTCCATATTTATATTTCTCAATGTGGGTTTATATGAATTGGTATCCCAGCTTAATGTCGCTGATTTGATAAGAATGGACTGTTCAGACTGTTGCAGAGTTCCTCGCTCAACAGTCCAATCCTGCAAATCATCACTCTCAAGAAAGTTGATGATACGCCCCAAGGAGACCTTTGCTTGGATGATAACAGCAATGACATCAGGAATTACTCGAATTGGTTCTTGCACCAGGCGCAGAGTAGCTATGAATGTGAAAACATTTCGTGGAGTGAGAGGGATTTTAAGAAGATAACATGTTGCAAATGTTGCAGTTGAAACCAGAATGGGAGTTGACCAAAACAATAATGCATTGTAGGCTTTCCGAAACTGAACTGCTGATAGCCATTTGTACTCTACCTTGCGTAACTTTTCAATACCAGCTTTGAAATGTTCCTCCCATGCATGCAATTTCAGCACCTTCATGTGAACAAGAGCTTCTGTGATAGCCCTTAACCGTTCATCTTGGGCTGACATGAGTTCAGTCTGGAACTTAAGCTGCAATTTTGCTAATGGAGAATTACAAAGCATTGTTAGGATGATGACTGTCAGGGCTGAAATTGTGGCCCATCCAATAGCTTGGAAGAGGATGCATAAAGCAAATACAAGCTGGAGAACTGTTGTCCAAGTCAGATGAAGCCAGAAGGGAAATTCACCAATACGATATGCATCTACAGACATATAGTTCAGGATCTCTCCTGCTCCATGGACTTGTTTTGCTTCATTAGATAGCCTCAATTGTTTCTCATAGATTGCTGTAATTAGCGAAGTGCGCACCTGGAGACCAATCCTTCTAGTGCCAAAATACCATTGCCTTTGAGATATGGACTCTAGGAACTTGGCTAGAAAGAGTGCTCCCACCAAAACATACCCTTCATATTTGAATGATTGTTTGCCTTCTGCAAATCCAATAAATGCATTTAAAACAAGTGGCCCACAAGACAGAGTGGATATTTTGAGAAAGGCATAGAATCCAGTCCTTGCCAAATTTTTCCAATGACTGTGAGCCAGAGCCCAGAAAACAGATGGAGGGACAGATGGGCTTTTTTGTTTTTGCCTAACTAGCTCTTTAGTAAATGTCAAATAACTGTTCTCTGCCTGATCTTCCTCACAAACCCCAGGCAAATCATTTTCTTCTAGTGGCCTTTTCCTACCTTTTGACAAAAGAGAATTTAGCCACCAAAACGTCATCCTGCCAAAGATTCCTGCCTTGGCAAAAGGAGTCACTTTTGAATTTGTCCTCTGTAGCAATGGATCTTCCTGGGCCTGCTCAGCATTCAAAGACCCATTTTGGTAATCCCCATTTAAAAAGGGTTCTGATAGAAGACTGCCACCTGAATTCGTTAAATCCTCTTTTGCAGCACAGATGAGCATCATACAACTTGCTAGCCATGAAATCAAAACAAGAAAAATTCGAGTTGAGGGTTCTCTGGCATTGATGAAATATAACCCAGCGGAAACACAATCCACCGTTCCCAGGAAAAAAGTGGTGATCCACCAAATACGGAAAAATGTTGTTATAGAACGTGTACACCGAAGGGTTACTGTCAAAGCGAGCATAATCCATGCTAAACCTTGCACTAAAAGGACTAACCAAATGTGAAGAGGAGTTAAAGAAGACCCATCCCTTATTTTCTCATACAAAACCCCAAACCCCAATCCCAAATTGATCAAACCCAAAATGAAATTAATGACAACAACAGATGTTCGGAATTGTGTCCGAGGCCTCACACTTGTGAATATGCTTGTCTGTCTAGACCACTTGACAAGCAAAATGAACCCAAATGTCAGCAAGAATACTATATGTGTGATTAATATTAAAGCATTCTTGCTGCATGACGGCAACCGGAAGGTGTCTATATATTGAGTACTGAAAGATAGGGGTAAGCGGCAGGTCTCTCCACAATCTGCAGAATAAGGTAGCAGATTCGACTCCCCACAAAAAATGAACCAGAAATCTGAGGCAGACAGATGAACCACAGTAATTTACCATATTTAATTAGTTCATGATAAGCTTCAACTATCAAAACAATCTAAAAAACATTTAAAGATCACTCTTTGTATGTCTTAAGGCACGGAGCTCGCCCATTGTATAGTTAGTATATATAGCTCAAACTCATATAAACCAAGGTCTGAATTGCACTGATAGATGTCACTTCCTGTGTTTGTTTTGCATAGAGGTGCTTATTGATTGGAAAACAATGGAAGTGGTGCCTACTGGCAAATTTTAGACCTGGGTTTGGATGATGTTGATGCTTGTAATTTTTCCTTGATAATAAATACCTTTTGCTTACAACTGTAAAGAAAATATATCAGAATCTGCAAAGAGAAGAGTAATGAGCTTACCACTGAAAGTCGCCATCATTTTTCACTACACGCGTAACAGTGCTTCTTCCCCTTTCAAATGTTATTAAAGAAACGATGTTTTCCAAAAAAAAATAGTAGGTGCCGGAAATTGGTGTGCTGTTTTCCTCTGCTCAGTGCGTCGACTTCATAGCCCTATACTAAACACTTTTGGTAACTGGGTCTTCAAGGATTCAATACATTTCAGTTTTCGGGGTAATTGGTAATTGTGTATGCAAAAATTCAAATCATTTCCGTGTTTGCTAATTGAGTACGCAATGATTCAAACCATTTCACCATGATTGCGAATTGGGTATGTAAAAATTCCAATCATTTCATTCTATTTGCTACTTGGGCATTCAAAGATTCAGATCATTTCCATACAAGAACAGTAATAGCTTGACAAACAAAATAACAATTGGCCAAGAGGATCAAACATAACCCAAATTCTCAGAGAATCAATCAACCTATAGGATGCATATTCTACATAACCTTAGCTCTTATTGGAACCAACACTTGTTAATTTAGTGGCCGCAGAAACACCAATTTATAAGCAAAGCTTCTGAAAACAATGTGGGGAAGTCCATGCAAGATGCAAACAGAAAATGGGCTCCCAGTTAAACCGACTATTCTATCCTAAAACATCCCTGCAATGTAATAGATAAAAAGACGCCAAACGGACAGAAAGTCTCTGCAATGTAATAGATAAAAAAGACACTTAACAGATAGAATTCCTCTGCAATGTAATCCTTAAAAAGACGCTCAATAGACAGAATATCGATAATCTCTACGCAATGTTAAAAGACAATCATGCACCAGCGGAAACCACGATGAAATGACATTTCTAAAATAAAAGAGGAACACAGTCTGCTATTTCTTCAAAAAAAAACCGAACAACTTCAGGATTTAACAGTAGTTGCTGCCATTGTTCAAAATGTAACATGCCCACAATTTTTTCCTATTCACTTAAGCTATCAAAAAGTTTGCATGCAACAAATCCACTGAGAGAACTTCACATGTTGATTCAAGTACAATTTGTCTTTTGGCAAAAAATAATTTTTTGCTTGGGAAGGAAATTGTCTTTGGCTTGTTGGGTCCAAAGTGATGGATTTGTCCTTTCTAGTACATATACTTTCATACAGTCAGAGAGTTCTGTTTGAACGGTAACTCTTGAGTCGCCGGAGATCTGACAGAAGAGAATGACGGAGATCCATTGAAACCAATGAAGCCGTCTTCTTTCTTTCTTTTTCTTTTTTTAATTAAAAACGAAGACCATTTTTCGTCAGCCATGACGTGATATATTTTGTTTCGCATCTCATGTAACAAACAAACCACGACAATCTGAAATTAAAAAAAAATTAAAGCTGAGAAGGGGACTTCATTGGTTAACCTTTACATATGTATCTATGAGATTATTTTTTATTTTTTTTTATTTTTTTTTGGGGTGGGGGGGGGTTGGGGATGGGAAGTGGTCATGCCTTTTTAATAAATTTGTTAGGGAGATCGTGTGAGAGCATGTTATTCATTAAATTTTAATTAATTGATTAGTTTATACCTAATTTAATTATAATATATTAATTTTATATTTTTTTAATTATTATAAATAAATTAGAATGAAATATTTAATTTATATATTATTTATATTATAATTTAAAGAGTAAATTATATTTAAAATATAAATTTATTTTTTTATAAAATTAATTGATAGGTAATTTTAATATTTTATTCTAAATTTATGTAAAATTAAGAAAGTAATAATATTATAAAATTTATTATTTTGATTTTTAGTCTAATATTTCTTAATAGTGATATTTACTATTAGAACATTTCACATTATATTAAGAAAAAATAATAATTATAGAAGGTCATAAAGTAAAGCAGTCAAACACATCACGGCTCAAACTTTTTGCTAGAGGAACATCTCGACTCCCAAATAAAAAATTTGTCAGTCAAGGCATAGCCCAAAAAACTACAAATAACCATAGACTAAATTTTTATGCACAAGTCACCGCCCTAGGAGACGGAGGCAGAGGATCATCCTTGGAAAACACTGACCAAGTGGGTGGCTCCACGTCAGGGATCTTCGGAGCATTCCAACCATCTAAGGGGTCGTCATGAATAGTGATAGGCTAACCATTAGTCGACTGTGTAGGAGCAACAATGCTTATCGGAGACCATTGTGAAGGCCAACATCAGACTTGCCATGAGAACTCCATCCCCCCTAAGGGAGGATGAGGAGAAAAGTGGTTGTTGTCTCCAAATCTTGCACCCTAGAAGAGGGTTGTTCAGGCCTCCTCCAAATTTGGGCAACATTGCGACATTTTCAGCACTGTGGGTGTGCCTATACGTGGAAATGAACCTCTAGGTTGAAAGGGCTAGCTCTCTGTATTAGCTTTTGGATGAAAAGGGTCAGAAATTTGCATAAATGAAAAGCCTAGTCTAAAATGGTGATACACCAAAAGTTATTATCCACACGTATGCCCTATACTTTTGCACAATACAGCCAAATACAAGCCTATTCTTCGAGCTCTAGAAGATTCCAACATAAATATTTCAATGTAAAGACAAAATGAATGAGATCACACAAGGTAAGTAATTTGAAAGACAACTTGTATAGTCCAGAAAAGGGTTACACATGCAAAATCTCATACAACTAGAATACACTCGACATGACTTGTTGGATCAACTCTTTGCTCAAAAGCATGAAGGACAGAGAATAGAAGGATAAAACATCACTTGCTATCACTCCGTGTCTCTTGCATGCCCAGGGAAATGTCTAGAACTTAAAAAGAAAATAGATTTATGCTTCTTTGTTCAAAGGCAAGAAAATGACAAATTCCAGCAGAGCTTCATTGTACTATCTGTGGATGAAATAACAATAGCCCAAGGGTCTTATTTATAGCAAAGAGAGAGAGAGAAGGGAGGTCCCTTGTGCAAAAGAGAGGAATCAAATCTGTTGGAAGTCATTGTCCTCAGTTGCAACTAATTTTTGTCAATGATGCTTATTAGGGCACTCTGATTGATCTATGTCACCTTCTTGAATGCCATGGGCTCGCCCCTCTAAAGATGTTTCCCAACCACTTCTCCTTGGCTTGTCGATTTGTGCAATGGCATGGAAAAGGTCACTTTCATTTAGTTTGGCTTTATCCTTTCCTTTTGATTGGTCCTCAAAGAATGACTCGAATCATAATTTTGTGTCATCGATTAGCCATTTGATCAAGCTCATAAGCTAAGCAGTTTCAAAAATCTGATTTGCTTCTGCCCTTTCCAGTTTTCTGAATGACTTCATTTATAAAACTCATAAGTCAAGCACCTGCTTAAACCTAATTTGCATCTACAGACCCATTCAGGTTTTTTTGCCTACTTTACTTATAAAATCTTATAAGCAAAGTACCTTGGGAAACCTGGTTTGCACTGCCAAGACCTTTTCAGGATTTCTAAGCTCTTCTACTTATAAAATTCATAAGTCAAGCGTGTTGGGAAACCCTATTTGTATTGACCCCAATGGCTAGTTGCCCACCTTAAATTTGACGTCCTATGGCACATCATGCATCGACCCAATGGCTAGTTGTTTGCTTTAAATTTGATGTCCTGTGGCACATCATGGGCAATTCAGTCAAGTTTATTACTCAGGCAATGACTTGACAATTTTCTTGAAGTAATTCCTTCAGACAAAAGTCCGAAGGAATTCCTTCAAGAAATTTGCTTTCGGGCTTTGGCTAAGCCAAATGTCCCTTCGGGAAATTTTCTCAAAGGACACTTGGAGCAAAGTGTCCAAAAAAGTTTTGAAGGACACCCGGGGGGAACAAAAGCCCCTTCGAAAAATTACGAAGGGCAACCTTTGGGAAAAAGGCCCTTCGAGAACTTTTCCCAAAGGACACTTGGAAGAAAGTGTCCTTCAAAAAAGTTTTGAAGGACACTTGGGCCAAAAATGACCCTTTGGGAAAATTCTCGAAGGGCACTTGGATGAAAAATGCCCCTTCAAAAAAAATTTGAAGGGGCATTCGGGAAAGTCTAGGGCAAAAGTGCCCTTCGAAAAAGTTCTGAAGGGACACTTGGGCAAAAATTGCCCTTCAAAACTTTTTTGAAGGAACACTTAGACAAAAAAGTGCCCTTCAAAATTTTTTCGAAGGGTCACTTAGACGAAAAAGTGCCCTTTGGAATTTTTTCGAAGGGTCACTTGGGTAAAAGAAGTGCCCTTCAAAATTTTTCCAAAGGGACACTTGGGGGAAAACAAGGCAAGTGAAGTGCCTTCAGAAAATTTTGAAGGGCACTTCGGGGCTAAGACAAAACAAAGCCAAGGGGAAAAATAATGAAAGGAAAGCAGAACAAGGAAAGATCGAAACAACAAAGGCCCAAACACAGAAAATGAGTAAGGAAGAACAAAAATTCGTTGAAGAGGTAATATAAACTAGCTATGCAAAAGAAGGGGGCAACATTCTAGCAATTTCCAAGGGAGACATGCCTACTATGTCCAAGACCAGCTACCTACATCCTTCCATTGGGCATGGAATCATGCAAGGCATACAAAATCCAAAATAACAAACCCATGGCTGAGAGCAAAATATAGGAAAAATATAGCAAGGCAAACACAAGGAAAGAAAACACCTGAAAGGAAAACCCTTATGCTACAAATCACTTAGGGAAAACAAAAACAACAAAGGAAACACACAATAAGAAGTATTTACAAGACATGGCCGGCAAGGTCTAGAAGCAAGATTTCAAGTGGATCTCATTCACTAAAATAGGCAGCTCTTCTCCATCCATCTTGGACAACTGAAAGGAGTTTCTTTTCTTGCACTTGCTGTGATGTAAGGACCACTCCACAAAGTATCAAACTTTATATGTCTACCTAGTTTTGCTCTATCCTCGTCCCATTTCAATACTAAGTCACCTTCTTTGAACACTCTTTCCCTTGACCTTTTGTTGAAGGATTTCTTCATGAGAACTTGCTGGTGTTTCAAAGCTTTGTGTGCATCATCTCTTGCCTCCTGCAACTACATTAATTCTATCAATCTGACCTCCATGGGAGTGTTTTCAAGTAATTCCAACTATTGTACAAGTTCTAAAGTAGGGAACTCTTGTGATATGGATAGCCTAGCTTCTCTCCCATAGACGAGTACAAAGGGAGAATTGCCAATTAACTTCTTGGGAGTGATTATGTCTGTTCATAAGGCTATCTTCAACTTGCTATGACATGCTCTTTAATTGGTTTCTAACATCCTCTTGATGATCTTGATGAGGTTCTTGTTGGTAGACTCAACCAATCCATTACCTTGAGGGTAGTAGTTATATGAAGTACTCAAATGAACCCCACTATTTATTGCCCAATCAAAAAATTTAGCACTTATGAAGGCAAGTGCATTATCCGAGATGATGATATGAGGAGATCCAAACCTTGTCACAATGTTGTCATAGAACTCTAAGATATCATTTTCGTTTGCCTCCTTCAATGCAACAACCTCTACCCACCTTGTGAAGTAGTCTGTAACAGTCAATATCCATTTGTGTCTAGCACTTGATGGAGGGTTGATCATCCCAATGAAGTTAAGGTCCCATTGCATGAGAGGTTGGTCCACTTGAATAGGATTCAATGGAATATCTACAAGTTTTGGTTTGACAACAAAGAAAGCACATTGAGGACAAGCCTTAACCCAATGATAATAGTCCTTATAAAGACTAGGCCAATAGTAACCAACTCTCATTATATTTGTAGTTGTTGTTCTAGGAGAGAAGTGACCACCATCTACTCCATTATGGAACTTTTCTAGTAGCATATCGAATTGATCATTGTTAATGCATCTTAGCAATACATTGTTCACATCCTTTTTAAAGAGAATGCCATCCACAAGACAATAAGGAATAACTTGTAGCCTAAAATACCTCCTTTGAGATTTGTTCAAGCCATTGGGACACTCACCATTTTGAAGAAAACCAATGATGTCTTGTGTCCAACTTTGATTTTGCATTTGATCAATTGGCTGGGTTTAAACTTGATTGACTAAAGCTTGCTCCTTTATCTCTTGAAAATTAGATGCTAAATGTTCACACAAACCTCTTCCTCTTACCAAGTTGGTTACCTTAATGTCAATGCCATATTTCATCACTTTTGTGATCCATCCAGCTCTCTTTTCATTGAGATCCTTGCTTAAGAGGAACTCCTTGGTGCTAGGATGGGAAACCATGACATGAATCTTGTTGTTGGAAACCATATGCCTAGATTTTTTCAATCCTCTAATGATATTTAGGGCTTGATTCTCCACAAAATAATATCTTACTTCATACTCCTCCAATCCTTGGCTAAAAAAAGCAATTGGCAGATCAACATCTTCATCATTGTTTTGCATAAGCATAGTTGAGATTGTTTCGAGGTTAGCAAAGGTATAGAGTATGAAATATTTAGCAAAGTTTAGATTTAAGAGAGTAGGAGATTCTACAATTGCTTGTTTGATAGCTTCAAAACTGCTCTTACCTTTATCCAAGTAAAAACTTGGTTCTTTTTTAGCATGGCTATGATAGGCTTTACCATAGTTGCAAAGTTTAGGATAAACCTCCTCACAAAGTTTATTTTCCCTGAGAAGCTTTGTAGTGCCTTCTTGTGTTGAGGCAAGGACAAGCCTAGAATAACTTCAATCCTTTCGGGGTCAATAGATAAGCCTTCTTTTGAACAACATGACCCAAAAGCTTACCTTCATGGACATCAAATATGCACTTCTTTGGATTGAGAGATATGCCATACTCCCTACATTTCTCAAATAATTGCCTTAGATGTCCCATATGATCAGCAACATCTTTTGAAAAAATGGTTATATCATCAAGGTAAAGAAGCAAAAACTTATTGATCAAACCTTTGAAATCCATCTCTATTGCCCTTTGAAATGTAGCTCCAGTATTGAATAAACCAAATGGCATCTTCTTGTAGGCAAAGGTCCCCCACTTGGTGGTGAAGGTTGTCTTGAATTGATCCTCTTCATTTACCAATATTTGATTATAACCTAAATAACCATCAAGAAGTGAGAAACGTTAATAACTTGAAACAACTTGAAAAATTTGTTCAATCGAATGGAATGGATAATGATCCTTGAGAGACACTCTATTTAGATAAAAAAAATCCACACAAAGTCTGATTTCTCCATTCTTATTTCGAACTAGCACAAGGTTGGCTACCCAAGTTGAGTGCTTGTTAGGAAAGATAATCTTCGACTCAATTAACTTGGTCAGCTCTTTATTCAATAGTTCTTTTATCTTGGGATTGATAGGCATTTGTTTTTATCTTATTGGTTTAGCTTCGAGCTCCAACTCAATGGTGTGATGGGATAGACTTGGATCAAACCCTTTCAAGTCCTTGTACTCCCAATCAAAGATGTCATGAAAATCTTTGCATAATGCAATAAAAGCTTGTCTTTCTAGCTGAGAACATACCTTACCAATCTTCAAAAGTTTGTCTTTGAAAATCAAAACCCTCTCATAATTTTCCTCCTTTGTTGACATGCTCATTCTTTGATTCTTCTTTTTATCATCCTCATTGAAGACACTCTAGAAGGTAATCAGCCCCTTGGGTATTTTATTTTTCTTCAACTATATAATTTGCTCTTCATAATGATCATGTAACCTCTTTTGTTTTCTTGAGGAGAAGCTTGCCTCCATTTGTAAGATGTGTGCAATGTGTTCATCACTTTCAAACACTTGTCATGACACTTCATTATCTAGAATGGAAGGTCTCACAATGATCTTGATATGAGATTGATCCTTCTCCTTTGCTACATCAGCAACTAAGTCAAAATGTGCTCCTATTGCAGCCAATTTATCAACATGTTTGTTCAAGTCTCTTGGTATGGGTTGTATGTTGAGGCATCAAAGTCTTCAAGTAGATCCCATACCCTATGCTTGTAGGACTTAAGCAAGGGTTTTTTTGTTGTAGCTTGACTTCTTACTTGATGAATGACCAACTCACTATCTCCATAGACTTTTAAATTCTTAATTCCTCTCCTCTTTGCCCATTGGAGACCATGAACTAGGCCTTCATATTCTACCACGTTGCAAGTGTAGTTGAAGTAAAACCTATAAGAAGAGTAGTAATGATTCCCTAATGGAGAAACTAACATGATGCTAGCTCTTGCACCTACTTTATTCCTTGAACCATCAAAGAACATTTCTCACATGCCATCAAGTTCATGATCCTCATTGGTGAGTGAAGGAATTGGAGCATTCTCTTCATGCATACAATAAACTCCCAAATCAATCTCCTCAATGAAAGTGTAAGGATCAAGTCCATGTGTTTTAGTGATATGCTTGTCAATATAAAAATAAAAAATACCTTCAAGAGGGGAATATGTTTAACCATCCATGACCGTTTCCTCTTGCTTGCTGATTAGACAATTCTCATTTGACATTATCTCCAAGTATGGCTCAATGTGAAACCTTGCTAAGGGCTAAGTCCTTATAATTACCTTGGTCCCATACCTTGTCCTGAAAGCTAGAAAAGACCAATCAACAGAAAGGTAACCTCCTATCTTGGCTGTGAAGTCCCTTGAACAAGCATATAACAAAGTGTGTTGGAAGGTCCACCACCATAATGTCTTGTATGATAGGGAAGCTTGGGTAACCATGTAAAAACACATTCAAACCTTTGACTAATCCTACCATCTTGGTTGGAGTAACATCTAATTGTAAAACACCTTTGTTATGTGGCTTATATTTCAAATCCAGCTTATCAGCCACTACTTTAGGCATGACGGTAATGCTTACTCCACTATCCACAATACAATTATGGACCAACTTATCTCCCATAATGAGTGTGAGGTAAAAAGGTGGAGGATTTTTGGCCTTGGTTGAGATCTCAAAAAGATGATTTGGAGAATTTGTGAGAGCCACACCATTGTGCTTTGAAACCTAAGGAGTCACATGAATGCTTGCTAGCTGCTCTTGTAAAAGCTCTTTTTGACCGGGTATATGCAAGACTTCCCAAAAGGATATACTTGCCTTGGTGCTCTTCAATGAATCAACAATGTTTAAAGAGGGAGCATTCACCTTCTCTAGCATTTTTTATGGTAACAAGAGAGCTTGAGTCTATTGTGTTGCAATCTTGGTAGCCCCACTTGCATTCTAATTTTGTTGAGAAACATAACTTGCATCAGGTGTAACACTTTGATTAACACTTGGTGGCCTTAGAAAGGCATCACTTAGAGCTACCCATGGTTATTGGCCTTCTCCCAATGCTGTCTTATTATCTCTTATATTGGCTACAATTGAAATCCCTTGAGTCAACACAAAATCATCTTTTTTTTGGAAATTCATCATTCTCACACTTGGGCTGCTACCTTCTCCATGACCATCCCTTTGGCTGGGACATGCTTCTTCTACGGTGATGTAGGGAGTAGTTTCCTCTTGTGTTGTCAAATCATGGTTGGTTCCTCTATCATCATGTAGAAACTGACCTTGAGGCTACCCCCATTGGTCTAAATGATCCTCTCCTTGCACTAGATTTGCATGTACTAGAACAAAAACCTTTGTGGGAGGAGGAGAAGTTGGATTATATGCATTGAGATGCCTGTTGTAACCTTGTTGATTTTTTCCTCTTTCTTGATAATTGTATTGGGATGGAGCTCTATATCCTTGTTGAGGATAATATTTTGCATTAGGAAGAGCACTTGCCTGATATTGAGCTTGCTTGAGCTGAGCTCTCAATGATCTAATTTATTCATCCTCATCCACAACATTATCCACCTTCTTGGAAAAGGCTCTTGGTTTCACATCAGCATTAGGAACTTGTGACATGCTTGGAGCTTCAACTAAATTGTGAGACAGTAAAGGTATGGAAACTCTTGGAGGAAGTTTTTCAGCCTAAATTAAGCTATTCTCATCCTCAATTGCTAGCTCATGTGCACCTAAAAGAGTGAATCCTCCCATTGACTGCAACATAACATCAACATCAGTACCAATCCCTTTGAGGTATGTTGGGAACACAAAGCTAGGAGGAGGGTCTCATGATTGGTGGAAACCTATACCATGTTCTTTGAAATCTCTCATTAAAATCTCCCATGGATTCATTTTCACCTCTTCTTATTACATTTAGTTGATGTATTATGGAAGCATGATCACTCTTATTTTCAAATCTTGTCACCAATATATCTCCAAAGCCATCCCAACTTGTAATG